>JAQQRF010000663.1:0-149495 GCA_030523145.1 Trissolcus brochymenae
CTTTTTATCAACCAGTTTAATAATTTATATCAAAAATGGATTCTGTCCTCCAGTTATTAAATGTTTAGTAAAAATTATTGTATCTTTTCTTACCGTGTACAAAATAATTGAATTAATATTTCTTTTCTCAAAATATATTCGTTAGACAGCAGCGCCATCTGATACAGAGTTAAAATTATTTCAACGAATAATTTTTTAGTTGAGGTTTCAAGCTTTAATATAGTGTGAAGAAAATTATTTTTTTGATGAAATGTGTCAAAGTTATGACAGTTTTAAAAATGCTAATAATTTAAGGGGGGGGGCGCTAATTGTTTTGTCGAGTGTAGATACTGGGAGAAAAATTTAAATAAAATTTCATAAATCTTCATCAAATGATTGTATCTTGTTGAAACAATCAGAATCTTTTTATCTTTAATTCTGTCCCCTCAAATTGTCTCTTGATTGAAAAGCATGAATCAACACTTGATATCGTCATTAGCATAATTCAGATGGAAAAAGTCTTCCAGCTGATAATCGCAATAATTCGTGACCGCTTTCCAGTTACCGATTTTTCGCTGATAAATTTCATCTCGTTTCGCAACTACTTTCGACACGTCTCAAGCGAATACGAGCCTGTTAATTCGTGGCACAAAGAAAGCTCAGTGCAGCTACTTTTCGTACAATGCAATCTCTAGCTTTCGTCTTTATTGTTCAGGCATATTTTTTTCGTTATGTTTTTGTTTTTCCTTCTTTCTTCTTTGTCCGGCAAGTGCTGATTGTATGTCTGTTGTTCTTTTTGCTGTGCCTCTCGTCTCTTTCTTGCGCTAACCATTTGCGCGCTACGTATACCCGGCACATACGGGGGTCGTTATGTTTTATGGCTAATTGTTTTATTATCTTTGACATATTTCCAGTTTATGGCCATGGCTCGCTGTTTTGTTTCATGGCTGTCTATTGTGTGTGATGTACACCGCTTTATGTGCCACCCTGCGCTGCCTACGCTCAGAAATATCGCAACTGATTGTTACAAACTGACTCTAACTAAACTCCAAATTAGATTTTTTATCTAACTTTAACTTATTATCCATGTTTTTTTTTCTTTCCTTTTTAGAAAAACTTCATTTTTTATATTCCAAGTTTCCAGCTGATATTTAGGATGTTGCATCAATCTTGAAACAGTGAATATGCAGTTTGACGTTTGTTAAAAAAAAAAAGGTATATCTTTACTGGCAGAAACTTTTTTTTCTTTGCTATTGCAAAACAATCTCCATTAGCTAAGCAGAACATTACTTAAGAATATTTTTTTTATATTCGTTGATGTAGCTTAGATAATTGAGTTTGTCATTGCACATCCGCATGGTGATAAATCAGAAACCGGCGGTGAGGTGTCACGACGCCACGCTACCTACCTCAATCAAGCTGACTTTTACATAGTTTATATTTATCGTAAAAATGAGTCTTTTAATGACTGTGTTGACATACATTACCACTTTTATTAGTTTGGCTTAGAATTTGTACAATGGGATTCGACATCACAAAATTTGATGAAGTTTAGGTTTTTTTATCGTATAAAAAAACTAAACTAGAAAAATATTTATATTATATTGTTTATAAAAAAAATCTGTATACATAAAAATGACAAGGAGCAATTGTGACAGATCGAGTAAATGTGACAGTATAAAAATTGCTTTTATAAAATGACTATAAAATGATATATTTATATATAGATTCAATAATAATAAAAACCTAGATTTTTCATTTCACCTAAATAAAGAAAATAACAATGTTGCTTGAATGTCATATTTACCCCAAGGTTTCACATCAACCTTAAATATTCCTAGCTAATTTTTATTTGTTGGATTATGGATAAAAATTGCTATATGTTTTTTTTTCATAATGTTATTATCTAGCAAAAGATAAAAATTGATTGTTAAATTCAGAAGTAATAAGACGATTAGGGAGCTCTGACGAATCGTTAATACCCAATAAAGCATAACACCAGAAGGACGTCGCGATAAGGCATGTTTTAAGATCTAAATGTATGGTCAGAATAACGGGATCGTTGCGGCATGTCGCGAACCGCCAACGTGTACAGGATGTAGCACTGGTGCCAGCCAGGAGGCAAGGGTGTAGAACGCAACCGATGTTCACTTATTGGCGACGTGTCTGCCGGCATGGTGCGGGTAGAACACCCAACGTGGCTCCACCGAGCAAACATACGAGCGACGAGACCTTACAACTTCCCTCTTTCTCTCGCGCTATCTGTACGAACGAGTTCGTGTACACGAATTCATGTAGCGTGGGAGGCTTTGGTTTTGGCTGGGTATTTGCGAACGAAGGGTCACCCCTAGCGTGGAAACAGGTGGCGCCAAAACCACGTCGTTGCCTTTAGCTGTCAAATATTGTGGTTGCTTTAAAAATCGATCGGTCCCGATTCTTTTCTCCCCTTTGACGAGTCCGTCGTACGCACACACAAACAAAATATTCATCGCCCACAACCGAAGCTTAAATTTGATATCGCTCTCCACGCTTAGCATACAACAACTTGGTCTCTAACTTATTTTGACAATATCTATTCATTCGAACGTATTCTTTGGTTTTGCTTATGAAAGTTGCAACAATGCGTCGAGGGTGAAAGTGAATTCCCTTTTTACAACTTATTTACTCAAGATTTAATCATTTGCTTGAAACAAAAAAAAAATAGAGAATGACATCTAACCATACGAGTTTCGATTTTTGAGAATACAAGGATTAATTTTTTTTTTGCCTGCACTGCACAGTCATTATGACAGCGATTAGTATAAAATGTTGCTAGTCACAAAGAAGTTTCCGATTAGTATTCACCTTGGAAAAATCAACATCAAAGAATTGACGGATCACGTCTCAATTTTCAAATATCAATTCGATCTAACCATACGACTTGTAAACATTTTTTCATGGTTACCCACCTTTAACTCTTTTAGCTGTTTGATACCAGGAATTTCTCATGCCATCGGGTAATAATACAAACTAATCAGAGTCAAGGTCACGTTAGAAGTGAAACTTAATTCCCGCCTATATCGGATTTCTTTTCAGCGAGTTCTGTCGACTCCATCGGGCCGATCTGGAAAAGTAAATTGTCGGTCGACTATTGAATTATAACCGAGTTTGCCATTAACAACTCCAGAAATACTCAAAACCGATCAAAGTCAAGGCCGTTATCAAAATTAACCTGGGAAAATTTTTCGTAAGACGTTTGTCCTTGATGGACGTACCTTTCCGTGAAAAAGCCAACTTTCGGCCGAACCCGTGTTCCCTTCGGTCACTCATTAGACAATTTAAGACACGTTATATCCCAATCCGCCGGCTCCATTATCTGAAACATCTTAGCTTCTCAGAAACACTGGACTTTACTTTGTTTTTGAATTGTGGCCTTAAGCAATGTGTATCTCGGTGAGATACTCGCATTCCCAAATACTGGGGCCTTGCAAGTCATAATAACCTGCGAACTTTCAGTTTCGCAGGCCCTCAAAACTTATCGATAAATATTTATGGCGTAATCTATTTTAAAAAGGTAGGCAGTTCTAAAAAGTAGTTGCAAACCATTATTTTGCTAATGCACGATCAGCAAAATTATACTTCTCTATTTTATGTTTGCCTCTATATGTTTTCAATCCATCTCGGGTGCCTTTTCAACATTTTACAACGCACAGTTAACATTTTTAACCGTGAAGAAAGAAGATCGTTGCGGAGAAATAAAAATTAAACGTTATTGATAATGAACAATCTGTCTTGTTGACCTCCAAATATAAAAAATTGTCTTCATCATTTGATGTACGTTTTTGGATTATTCTCTTATTATTTTATTCTTCTCTATTTTTGGCCAGACGAGTAATAATATGTTACAGTGTGAAAGCCCGTGAGGCCCGAAAACATCGCGGTTATAACTGCCCACACACGCCTGGACCTCGACCTAGCTGGGCTAAACTGCACAGCAAGGTGCCTTCTCTAAAAGCCACAGGAACGCTGACACCTAATGATCTCTAATTTTGTGAAACTTTATAAACACACTAACTAAGTGATCTTCCGTATCAATACAATCCCACCCATGGTCCATGATCACTTTAATCATTGATTTCGATCATCGCACTTTCATATAGGAACTCTAAAACTCGTCAAGGACATAGCATCTTTCCCTTACTATGTTTTTACCTGCAAAAATGTTTCTTTGTTTAATATGCCTCGGTTTTGCCATTTCATTCATTTATCGAAGTTCAATTATTTTTCTAAGAATTTTTAATTATTTCGAGTATGCTGTTTCATTTTTTTTTTCACTGACACTTTTTCATATTACCTACAAGAACACAGTTTGTCTCGATCGTACTTGCCCGTTACGAGCATCAATCATTTTTTATTCCCCGAGAAAAATGATTTATTACCGCGTTGTGTGTTTTCACATGTTTCCTTGTAACAGTCTTTTGTTAAGTGGTAATAAATGAATTTTGACTTTTGAAAAGATCGAAAACCCATTCCCAAGGTAATTATTGTGTACGTGGAATCGCGAAGGTCGATCGCTATATTTATTTACAATAATATTGGTCAACCATAACATATCTATAAGCCACAAATACGCCAGGCATTTGTCTAAGGTCAATTTTGCGCGGTCTGTGCGTGGGCAACTGACAGTTTCATTCCACGTTAGTCTCAAAAGCTATATAAAAACAATTGTTGAAAGGTGTATACAAATAATACAGAATCAATATTGTCTTTTCAAAAAACATTCCCTAAAAAGAAGAAAACACGGCAAGTACCAAGATCTACATAATTTTGAAAAATAAAATTGTCCAATATGTTATGGTTGTAACATAAACTCGTAGAAAATATTGAATGAAAATTTCATGATAAAAAATGTTAAAATAAAAATTATTCAAGTGTAGATGGCTAGGATAATATGTGAAACTGCTGAAATTGAATTCTCACGTTCATCAGAAACTATTTTTTTAGTCTTTTAATTATTTCGTACTTTAATTTCAGTTACATCTTTATAAAACGATATTAATTTCTATAAAGTAGCAAATTTATTCAAAAATAAAATGGATCATTTTATTTCATTTTGTTCATTAATCAAGATCGGTTGTACACGTATAATAAGGTGTTTCGAATATCTTTATTATTTTCATGAAGTTGATAATTATTTATTATTTTTGATTTATTATTGCTGATGGTGAAAAAATGACGAGTGAAATTATTTTAAAATTAAAATAACAGTGACAGTGCATGCAAATTACATGACACTCATTTTTAATCAAAGCGATATAATAAACGCGCGGAAGCACATTTTTTTATCGCTTTAAAGCTTCGACAGACTTCGAATACTTGACCCACCGAGCGTTTCATCTCATCACAAAAGTGATCCGCAGTGGCACGAGATAAGACCGATAATAATAAGGTGTAAGTGGGACAGGTAGGTAACCGTGCGATAAAGCATCCGCAAGACGTCGAAAAGTTATGCACAGACACGCACGCAGTCGAACCTACGGCTTCCGCAAAAATGTGACGATCGCAATTTCCGCGAGCGTTTACCCTCCTTTCCGGGAGACTTTGTTCGAAAGAATAATGGTCACTGACGATGTTGGAATAGGACGACATTGCCCATCAGTCCTCGGCAATTTCTCGTCTCCGACTTTGCGTTGTTTCCAGTCAAATTGTGCATGCGATCATTTTTTGAAAACGAGTCAACTTATTTTCCTTCTCTTAAATAACTCAGGTTGTTTTACTTTTGTTTTCGTTGTCGTTTCAATTATTTGAACGGTATCCGAAGAATTTGAATGCATTTTCAAAAATTTCGAACATTTTCCAAGACATAAATGAAACTTTTACGACGTGATAATTTTTGAAATTATCATTCAGGCAACTTTGTAAAACTACCAATGACAAATACAAATACTTTAATCCAACTGTTTTCGTTATTATGGCCATGTTAGAAGACTGCACGGTTACGTTCACCGTTCGAAGTGCAAAGCGTGTAATTTGCAAATTGTTCCCCGCACGAAATGATACATCCAAATGTTTGCAGCTTTTTTTAACTGTCTCGCCTCTCCGACAAAGTAGTCGTTTCAGGCGTATTTTTTTACAAACTACAAAATTGCGAGTAATCAGGAACATACAGCTGAACTGGCAAGGGCTTTTTTTACCCCGAGAGCACAGAGCATCGCAAAGATCAATAATCACTTTCGGGATGTCGAAAAGTGTAAAGCATAAATCTGAAATCAAGTAATGATTCGGTGGCACATCAGAGAGTGCTTCCTCGCCTCTTAATTCCGTCGGTTTCGACAAAGATCCCCTCTGCGACTCGGTTTGCATATTTTCCCTTGATTTTTGCGCAGGTGTCGAGGGGCCTGTACGGGACCAAGGGAATACACCGCACTGCTTTCAAACGCCTCGACTCCTTTTTGCTGCACAAGCGCGTCAACTTTCAATGAAGCCTCGTTAGTCTTTCGACTCGGGGTTTTCGAAATTCCTCCTTGCGCCACGAGACGAGAGCGTCAAGCGCCCGTTTTGTAGAAAATCTTTGCATAAAACGTTACGTCGAATTCTATTTCTCATTATGGCATTAATAATATCGCCGTTTTCTGTATTTCGATATTAAGATGCAAATTTGTTTCGAGAGAAATCTCTCGAACGAATTCGTTGTTTATTTCTTTTGTTTGCTTCATTCAACTTCTAATTCCATTACGACAATTTCTCATGTACAAATATATAAAATCGAATAAATTATTTTCAACCTGAGGGAAAAATCAGATTGTTTGGTAAAAATATATAGTTGGGTTATAAAAAAATTATTAATATAAATGATGCAGCGAGGAATGCCATCGACGTCTCGTTGCATTACGAAATTTTTCACGAGATGGGGAAAACTTATATTTATGCGACGACGAAATGTTCTAATATTTTACCTCATCGGCAAAATGTGAACTCGCCATTGTAATCGTGGCTCGCCCTTATCGGCTGACCACTTCCCTTTTTGCATACGCGACCATGACATCGCACATAAAAATACGTGACGTATTAAAGTTGAGCCGCTCATAAAAGCAACGACTCAATTTTTATCCGGCAGCCAAATTTTGTTGCAGACCATTTCGACGTAATTTCACGGTCATTTTTAGCTCGATGAAAAATTCACGTTTTCTCAAAAGCGTCCTCTTCGGTCAGCTCACACGTTTTACGCAAGGAAACGCAGAAATTGAAAAAAAAAAAAAAAAAAAAGAGCAGGGCCCACCCGCAGCTCTACGTTGCACAGCCTAAGCGTCGCAGTGCATTGTGCGAACACTATTTATTACACCATTTTAGCTCAAGTCACTTAGTTTTCTTAGTTTTCTCAGCGCCAAGCAGTCTCCGCTTTCTTGGGTATTATACTTTCATACATATATTTTTTTGTCACTTTATTCTATACTCTGTTGTTACGTTTTATTGGTTGGTACAAGTTCTTCTCTGCTTTTTTGACAATAAATATGAACAGAGCGTGTGCACAGTAGCTGAAATGGGGTTTTTTTTTTTTTTTTTTTTTTTTTTTTTTTTTTTTTTTTTTTTTTTTTTTTTTTTTTTTTTTTTTTTTTTTTTTTTTTTTTTTTTTTTTTTTTTTTCAATTTCAGATTGATTAATTTACATTTGTTGGTCGCAATTTTTTTTCTTGGTATATTATTAGTTTGTCATTTATACAAAATTGAAATTAGAAGATAAAAAAAAGTTCATTAATGTCCACCGCGTTGCATTTTACATTGTATTTCATTGTTGAACGGATGAAATATGTCACAAGTTTATTTCAAATTCGACCAAACCTTACTTATACTTACAAATCAACAAACATTTAAAAAAAAAGCGAACATTGTCAACTGGATAAATTATTTTCCAATTTGAAATGACGTTTCCTTTTGAATAGTTGAACAGCTATATTTTGACGGTTGTTGGTTCCAACACAAACCATCGTACAAAATGCTCGCCTTTTTGACACACTCGGCAACAACGGCAGAAAAATAGAGCTGCCGAGCGTTCGCTCGCACTGTTCCCATAATCAACAATAAGGGATTGATTGGGACGTGAATAAATCTCGATCTCGGGGTCCAGACGATTTCCTTGGATTTCGACAACGTGTAAAGACGCTCCTAAAACGGTGAAGGTGATTGACCTTGGAATGCAAAAATGGCATCGGAAATCCTAACCCGTAACCCCTAACCTACGCCAGTAGCCATGAACTGGCTTGTGTGTGCATGCGCGCACGCTCGCCTTATTGTTTCGCATTGTATTATACTTCAGAGTTGCCTTTTCCGTAAGACGACTTCCGTCGACTGGCGGGGTCAGCTGGCAGGAAATCGCCACCCGAATGTATCCCGCTGATTGTCCTTATGCTAATTGATGGCCAGCGCCGATTCGCCAGCGTCGAATGTCGAACAGAAAATTTGCATTCATCATCCTAGTCAGCGAAATATCACGTTTTCCTCTTAGTTTACGAATCGCATTAATTCTATTTTGAACGTACCTCCATTGCGATGATGTGCAATCCGCTCGGCCGTAATTCCAAGATAAACGCCAATCATACTCTTTGTCATTTCAAATTAATCTTCGCTCACTCACGAACACCTAAAAATAAAATAAACAAGTAAAGAGCCTACGAAACGTGACGATTGAAAATTGATTCATTTCTTTTTGTTTTTGAGGTCCACTTTAAAAATAATAATTATACCTTTTTCCCCGAGCAGAGTAGGTATTGAATTTGAATTTTATACGTGTTTTGATATTCCACACTTTTTGAATAGTAAAATCTTCAGTTCATTTCTTTTTATACATGGACCGAAGAAATAACATTACTGTTATCAATAACTTTTTGAAATTACAAAAAATGTATTTCATCGTGAAAAGTTCTGTAACAGAATTGAAATAAACTATTGATTTGATATCATTCACTGGTGAATTTTAATATTTCACAATAAATGAGTAATACATTTGTTTAATAAAAGAAACATTTCATTCTAAAGTTTTTAATTTATAAAGATTGCAAAAAAGTAATTTCTTTTAACATTGATTGTATTGTCATTGTAAAATGCGACAATTGTTCCCAACTGTCTATTCACAAGTGCAGATCATATTCGAATCGAAATTAATGACCGAACGAGATGGCATAGTGCTGCTGAAGAAGAAACAAAGTGTGCGTACAAGACGGTAAGAGTATTGATCCCACCCTTCGTAATGGCAACCCCCAGCTGGTCTAAACCCACCCACCCAGGCCTCCTTCGCCTCCTGTCGGTTGTTGTGCGCTGCATACCAATTTTCTTGATTTTTTCCCGTCTTTTCTTCCCTGCTGGTCTCGTTCGACTTCCTGCCTATCCTTATACACTACACTGCATCCTGTTACTGGTCGAGAGTAAAGTCAACGCGAACTCGAAAACCGGGGAAACCTGATAGCGAGACATCGTTAGAAAGCAGTGTCACTGCGACGCGATAGCAAGTATAACTTTTTGTTGTTCGCGTTTGGCGGTGCAAAAATTTCATTCGCGTCGAAGGTAAAAAATTTGATGCCTTTCTTTACTGTCTGATATCAGGGGGGGAAAGGGGCTGTGTAGTGGGAATACATTTTTTATCGCTCTCTGTAAATTTTATTCCTCACTGAGAATGGTAAAATTTTGGTGCTCCTCTTTTTTGATTTCAGCTCGACTTTATCACCGGGCCAATAAACGCCTTGTAACAATGGGATCTGAGATAAGGGCAGAGAACAGTTGGTAACAAAAATGTGCGGCAAGATGTGCGGAGAAAAATAAAAGCGCCCCCGGTCCGATTAAGGATTGCGAGATATGGCGACTCGCTTATCGCTTTGACCAACTAACGCGTTTCCTAATTAGCCGATTAACAATTAAGCCGAGTGGGTTCCTCATGTCCCGGAGTGCTGGCGCGGATAAAAAAAGAAGAGGCGCGGACTCCAATTAGTCGGTCGAAAAGTCGCGAGTGTGCTGAAACATTCGAGCTTCTGAAGCACAATGGAAAAGTAAGAAAAAGAGTCTCCTCGAATCAGCCGAGGAAAAAAAGCAGAGCGTAAGGGACAGCGCACAGCCACACTGCATCTCAAGCTCAAGATAAACTCGGTCTCGTCTGGAATCTTCTATTAGCAATTACACTTGTAATTGTTTCCTGCAATATGCATGGAAATAGTGGAATTATTTAAAAACCACCTCGTCGTGGACGGATTCGCGCATGCTCTTCGGCAGATTCTTCTCTTGTTTAGATTTCTCTCGCACTTTACTTTTTCCCCGCCACTTCGCGGACATCATGTTTATTTCCCTTCATTATTTTGCGTCCCGCTTTTGCTCTGCGAATGCGAGCGGGTATATATCCGAGTCCCAACGCGGTTAATGGTTAATGGACCGGAAACGGTTTATCTGTTCGGGCAATTCGTAAGAACGAGACTGTGCGATGAATATTCACCTCCGACCGGGTCTTAATGTGTGACTTTGAGACACTTTTATAATGCCTGGTGTGGGAGGAACGTCTTACGGTGTGATTATGTGACCCCAGATTTTGGGCCTCGAGTTTAAATCTCCTCTTCTCTTATAAGCCTGAATTCATCCTTTTGTTTCCAAGAGATTTGATGTAGACAATAAGGCGAAACAAAAAATTCGTCTAGAAAAAAAAAGTCACCTCAAAAGCAATTCACAGAAATCGTCACATGAAAAAAAAAAAAAAGAACGAAAGTAACAATGTTCCTTCAAATTAAATTTACCTTTTTGGTTACAGATGAATCTTCTGATATGTTTTGTGTTACGGGTCGCGCATTATACGCAAGTAACATTAATATCACTTTTCTCGTTCAAACAAAACCTCGTAAACTAGTATAAATAATATCATCGCGAAACAATAGTTTAAGCGCGAGACGGAGCAATGAACCAGAGAAAAGGGGTATCTGCGTGCAAAAGGGATGCGAGGAGAAGAAAAAACGGCAGATCTCTCGTCTGGCGAGGTCTCTGCGTAGCGCGGTGGCCAAATGCATTATCATAACCACATTCTCGAAACAGAGCGCGGATCCCCGGACGGTACTCGGACACCCCAACCCTTTTGTACTTGTATGCGAACACGTTCGTGCACTATACTCTCTCGCGTATTTGCGTCCGCGCTGGCTATTTTATGCTTCTGCCCGGCCCTCGCACTCCTTTTGTTTCTATATCTTGTCGTTATTATCTATCTCTTTACCTTACAAGAACTCTCGTTTTGTTTCTGTTCAAATCTCGCCGTGCACGCGGATCCTTGCTATCATAGTCGTATATGCGAGCATACAAAAATCCTAACTCGTCCTTTCCATTTCTTAGATTATTTTTAACAATTTTCAAACCAACAATCTTTCAGTTTCAAAAAAATTTCTTTCAACAGATGTTTCAACTTCTTTTCATTTCTACCATAATTTGATGATGAGGTCTTCAAGTATATATATATATACATATTATTTTCATAAAATGAAATCCAGAAAAATATTATAGAAAAAAAAAATTGGCCAAGACGAAATTTGTTCAAGATTTCTTCTGGGGTACTGAAAGGAGTCCTCTCCACGGCCGAGGAGATGTGTACGTGCAAACTTTTGCTTGTTCTAGAGGAATCGGAGCCGTGGGCGGGAATTTGCTTTCTCGCGGTTGGGCTTCCATTGCTGTAGGTAGCATGCACGCGTGCACGCTTGGAATTTGTATGTGTAAAGATGAGCCGAGGATCTGGAAGCAGCTGCGCCTATGTGTTCGAACCGAATCGTGATGTTCGGTGCACGATTTGCGCTTCAATGAAGTAGCGCCGGACAATGCGAAATGTTTAAATGGATGACAAATACTTTTGAACACGTCCCGCAGGATTTATTTATGCATTTTTAATATGCAGTAAGCAGCTACCGGGTTTGAGTTTTCTCACGGATATGAAATTTAATCAAATCCCCATTCGAAACAATATTTATTATTTTCCTTGTTGTTTTTCGATGCAACCTTTTTCTTTTTTATTATTTCAAAATATTTCGTAGATTGGCGCGCTCCAATTGGAAAGAAAAAATAACAGTAAAAAAATATTATCGAAGAATGTTAACGTATTGAAAACTGTCGTTATATTTATTATCACAATTTTTAAATTAAAATTACAACTGGTTAAGTAACGACTGGTATACTGGTTGATCTGACTGTTGTTTTTTTTTCTTGGTCCGACTTACAACTGTTTTGCAACTGTTCAATAAACAAGCTCGCGTATGATAAATAAACAAATGCACCAACACGTCGAACCTGCGAGATAACAGGAAACGCAAAAACAGAATATGTCACAATTCCAGTGCAGTGAAATCTGAATTTTTCCATCCAAGCAAGTCGCGAGTCGAAGAAGCCTAGAGCTCTCTGCGAGCTTTCGAAAAAGTAGAGATGAAAGAGACAGCGAATGGCCAGGCGAAGAAGAACGGAACGATTTTAGGTCAGATCGTGCCGTGAAAGCCAATACTTGTCAATGTCCGGTTCCTTTTCACTTATCCCAATGCTCGGGAGAGGTTAATTATTAATATTGCTGAAATTTACTGCCTCAGACCGCAATCCAGGGAGGCGCTGGGAATCGCTAAATCCGATTCATTTATTATTCGCTCGCGCTTTGCTGATTGGACAGATGAGTCTGTGTGTGTGACCTTTTTTTTCACTCCCTGCCATCTCGTTAATTGCCATTTGGTGCGTCCATTAAATGGCACAAGTTATTACTAAAAAAAGAGAGATGCGACAAAAAATTAGTCGCAACGAGAAAAAGAAAACGTTTCTTAAGACGTAGAAAAATGAATAAATTAATTGATGACTTCTGATAATCAACGGCTGCGGTGGAACTTGTCGTTTATATCATTCGTTACAAATAGACACGCAGCGTCTAAAACCGGCAGCTCGACGTATCCGCAGCCGACCGATCACTTGCTTACGCAATCAAAGCGAACGGTATTATGATCAGCGAAGGACACGAGTGACACCAGCTCTATCGTACAAAGTCCATTTTCCGTTGATCGATCAGGTTTGGAAATTGCAATAGCCTGTTGTCTAACCAAAGAGAAAAACAAAATTGTGAAAATCGCTTTTCAACCGACCTTTACCACCGATATCCCGTTAAATTATGGTGACGGACGATTAAAATATGTCAGGCTGATGAAAAAAATTAAACATTTTGCAAAGTAAACAATTTTTATCCACGCGAGTGTCGGGATCGCAACCGATTGACTTTCATGCGAGCAGTTTCGAGTTGGATAGGTTAAAACGTTTGTTTTATTAATGAGGTGATTATGATACCAAACGTCGGACCGTGACTCGATGAATACGAAAACAATGCATTTCGTTCACGCAAAGGAAATTATCACATGGCTCTCATTAGCAATTCCGTCCTGTTGAAATGTTTACAAAAGCAATGATATTCGCTATCGACGAAAAAAAAGTGAAAACGCGCGAATTTCTTGCTTTTTCATCGTGTGCACTTTTAACGAGAGGATCCGCAAACTAAAAGACGTCGATACAAAAAAAAGAACTATTTTTTAAGAAATATTGTCGGTTATGAATAAAGCATGAAAAAAAAAAATTATTTGGATTATGAAATTAAGAATAGAAATTTTTGGAACAAAAATGTTCTTTCTGAATTAAAATTGAAATCTAATCCAAATCGAAATTGTTTTTTTAAATTTATTTATTTTTCGATTGGCTATATAGTGAGGGTAAGGTAAAGTGGTGAAGCTAGTAAACAAGCCCGATTGCATGGGACAATCTGGCTCAATCACCTCGGATAACTATATTTTTGTGCTCGACTTTTTTGAATGGCGTCCAATTATCGGTGGACGTCTAAGTTCTGGTGGACGCCGATCGCTCTCATAGTTGGTATCTCTCGGATGTAACGATTACCGGTTCTCCAACGACATCTAACGACAATCGCATCGATCAAGCGACATCGCGATAATTTCTGGCTTGAATCTCTTCGTGCACGTTGAGAAGTGAATCGATAGATCACATCGCAGGTATTTCGTTTTCTCGTGAGAAAAATTGTCAGTTGTGCTCAGAGCCCCAGTCACAAGATTGTGGATGGGTAAATCTCGTATGACATTGCCGATGTTCTGAACCCCAATTCGATTCATCCTTTTCGCCTTTTTTGCTTTCCACTTAACACTCATCTTCATTTTTTTTTTTTTTTCAAGAACGTCATTTTTTTAATTCTTCTAGGTGACGTAGAAGTTGTGATTTACAAAGATGGGGAAAGTATTCGGCTTTAATCTCGTGATGTATATCTGACAAGTGAATCATACAGTTTGGAAATGTTTCATTCTTTTCTTTCCTTTTTTTATTTTTTGGAATATTAGGATGATATAGTGGGTTGTGTTGCGAAAGTGATAGGTCTTGGTATTACGTAACGAAGGTCGCTACGGGGTTTTGTGATAATAATTTATTCGGTAGAGGGTCGCACTGAATTCCTACTGGATCAGTGACTTTCCAGTTATTTTTTTTTTATATTCTACAATTTTTCGAGACTTGATGAATTTATTACCTAATTCATTTGTTTTCAATGATTAATTTATTATGAACATACCTGAAATAATAGGAAATAAATTATGAATGCAATCCTGAAATGAAATATGAAATATAATTAATTTTTTGAAACTGGAATAAAATGATTTTTAGCTAGCCTATACCTGAAGTAGAAAGTCAACAAAAAACAATTTGTCTCCTAAATGAGATAAACATATCAAACCATGATGAATAGATAAACCACTTTATATATACGAAATGTTAATCACTACGATTTGCGTAATGAAGGCGTCAATTAAATAAATTACATATCAGTCTTTTCAATTAGATCCCAACCGCATAATTCAATCAGTACTAACAATTTCAACTCATATAAACTTGACTGTGGCATAACACGTGTTAAATTCAAAATATTATGTTAGTCCTGCAGAAGGCGAGATGATGTTTCATCTTGCATTTAAGATTCTACAAAAATGATACCCTGGAAAATAAATAAAATTTGCCATCAAAAACTGAATTGAAACAATTAAGTGTAGTCAATCAAATTTTTGATCGTAGTGAATTCAGGTATAATTCAATAGGAGGCTCGATTAGGAATTAGTTATTTACCTGCGACGGCAAAGATTTTAATTCCACCACATAATGAACCGAGAGAAAAAAACTAAACTACAGCTGACGTAATTATACTGGTTTTGTAAGTCGTCATTATCAATCTCAACTGTCGATTCAGGATCGTCACGGGACCGATATATTCATTTTGAATTTGTTTTTTCGAATCAATATCGAATCGTATGTTTCACGACAAGATGGTCAAAGAAAAAAAACGATTTGTCGATTGAACGATCGATTCAATGGAAATGAAGGAAACAAGCAGCCTTTACCAGCGATCACAGTAAGAAAATATTTATATCGATACGATCAAGCTATTTTTATTGACGTTACGTTACCTTTTGATAAAAATATTCTTTTTTATTTCGGAAGGATTAACGTTCGCAAGCCGTTTTGCGAGTTTGTTTTTACGTAACGCTCTTCCAAAGAACTTTTTTTCCCCGAGTATATACAATGCAATTATATCGCATATAATTTCTCAACATTATCCTGCTGTCATCCTTTTGACCAACTTCATGCTTTTGAAGGTAAACAAACCAATCTACTTTGTAAGTCAAGTTTTTTATCTCTTTTAAAATTGGCTGATCCGACACATGGATTATTTGTATTTCCACTTATCCAATGTTAGAAAGAAAAAAATTGATGACAATGTTATTTAGCATCATCAAAAATGATTAATGTTTTTTATCGAATGTTTTATAATGAACTTTCGTTTTTATTTGTAATTTTTTTGAACGTCAAAATACATTTGAATTGAAATCATCAAATAAAGTATGAAATAATAAAATTAAAAAAATATGATCTAACAATGACGATGAACATGAAATGTTTTTCAATTTTTATTTCGACGATAGCATTTTTTTATCTGGAATGTTACACGACTGTGACAGCTTTCGTCGCGCGAAAAAATCACCAAGTTGTATATTTTACTTGACATTATATTCAACATTTTTCGAGCTCGTCATCAGTATCGGTAAAGCCGCGTGTGTGTCAGAACGGCTGTGCAGCGGCCTTGTAGCATCCGCGCCGATTTCCATTCGCTCGAGAATTTATGGCCCGATGGCTAAACCGGAAATCGAGGATTGGATATCCTCAACGTGTCCATCGACGATCTCTGTTTTCGCTTATTTGAAACTGAACCAACCAGTCGATTCAGGACCAAAAGATTCAGGCGTGCGATGTTTATAGGGCCGGTTTTAGCCGACTATTTCTCCATCGAAACTCGTTGCCAATCCTACGTACTAATAAATATATGTAGGCTCCATTTTATTCGCGTTCAATTTACCTGTAATGTTATTTTGTGCCTTTACGAAAAAAAAATAATAATAATAATAACAAACAAACAAACAGAACAACGAATGTTGTTATAAATTTCGAATATGATTACCAAGCCGGATTAATAAACTTTAAAATACGACAAAAATCTACATGCTCTTCCAGAAATCATCCAAAAATTACATCTGGCGTTTAAAAAATGACGGTCTTGTTTTCTTATCATCGCAAATTGATTTTAAAATTGAAGAGAAAATATAATTCAATATGAAGAACGGTGCTTTTTAGTCAATTAACTCTCGCACAATGTGTAAATATTTTCGAAATGATACATATACTTAATTGCCTAGACGAAAATAAATTTTACTATAAATTGGGTTTAAAATCACCACCAATTGAATCGCGATAAGTAAAATTCGTGTCAAGGTTCTCACATCTCATTCGAAATTAGGCATTCGAAACGGTGATAATCGTTAAGAGTGTATAAAAAGTAGCGTCAATAAGTAATGAAATGGATTTCGATCGGCATATCTTTCTTCACTATTTTTTTAATTTACATTTCATTCATGCGGTGAAAAAAAATTATATTAATTTAAACGTTTTTGATGATCAGGAATGAAAAAAGATATAAACATATAATTATGTGACGTATGTGAAAAATAAATTTAAAAAATATATAAGTCATATATAGGTAACATACATTTAATTTATCATTATATCAGAGCATTGGCGACAAAAAGAAATGAAGATTTGTTCAAAAAAGATTTGTTCAAATATTGTATAATATTTCAAGTAATTGATTAATCGAAACATTTTTTCTATTAAAAGAGACGTGCGAGTGTCCGTAACTTTTGTACAGTCGGCGTTGATCCTGCTTTATCTGACTGGCATTTCGAGGGTGGCAGCAGGATCGCATTCGTTTTGGTTTACAGTTATCGCGTTGCAAATTCGCCGGGGTCTCTCGATTGGTTACCCACTTCGCGGCTGTGCAGGTACGCGTTTACACATGTACGTTGGTGCTCCCCTTTATGTCGCTCGTTTTTATTATCGAGAATGGGACTTTACGGCGGCTCGTCACTCGCCGTTATTCTCCTAACACTTGATCTCTTGTCTTTTCCCTTGCGCATTTCATCGCTCCCCGTATTGTTTTGACGACAAGATGCGTATGATTTTTGATTGGTTTTGCGTCCGACGTGTTATCTTCGTATCATTCTGTCAGTAACGCGATCAGATTTTTGTTCATCATGCATATTTATTGTGAAATAATTTTTTTGTCACTATGTTTTTTTTTTTTTTTTTTTTTTTTTTTTTTTTTTTTTTTTTTTTTTTTTTTTTTTTTTTTTTTTTTTTTTTTTTTTTTTTTTTTTTTTTATTACTTTTTTTTTGGTTATTTGTTTTAATGTGGCTTCATCTCAAGTTATAAGAGATACAATAATTTATTCGTCCGGACATCGGAGAGTATAAAACGAGTGGGTCCAAAATACACGCCTCGCCTGTCGTAAAAGGCGACTAAAAGGGAGAATATCTTCGACCGCTAATCGTATTGTTCGGGGCGTGGTCCTGGGCATAATATTATTACCGTCGTTTTGCTCATGTAAAAAAGTGATCTACGACCACAATACTAACAGTATTGTAATCGCGATAAGAACGTCTACGATTGAAAAATTTTTGCTAATTAAATACGCCCTGGCGTCTCTTGCCTAAAATCTCAATCTCTGCTTACGGATTTCCGGAGTGCAAGCAAATCGACATAAATTTGTATCCATAAAGTAAATCCACGATCGAAATCAAGATGCGATTAGAAAAAAGGCGCGTGCATTTCAGCGGATATAATCAATTTCACGTTTTAATATTAAAATATTCAAATTGAGCTGCGAGACTAGCCATCCGCCAGTTAGTCACGAATTTATATATTTTCGCGCACAGCGCTCACATTGGTACGATCGACGATTAAATCGTAAATTTTTTTCGATCTTTGTCAATACTGCATTTGCTGAACGGTGCACTTTTTTTAGTAACATATTTTTCTAAGTCTTTTAGCTCGAACAAATCTTGATTCATTGTCGTCGCCAAAAAAGATCCTTTTTTCCTAACTTTTCCTACAAAATTCTACATTTTTTAACTCTCTTTCCTTTTTTCTCTCTTTTTTGAACGTAATATAAAATAAGCAGAGTAAATAAAGGCCTAGCTATTATGTGTATAATATGTAAATATATTTTTCGTTGAAAAAGTGTACAAAATTGTAAGACCAATTTTTACTGCAAACAGATTGTCGACGAATGAGTTTGCAAAAACCGTCTGAGTAATTGTAGAATCTACGGTGCGATTCAACTTGTCGCGAGGTACACAGGTGACGGGCGTGCCACTCGAGCTGGTTGGACGTGCGATCTGCCGAAGACGTCCCTTTGCTAACTCTCTCTCCGTCCTTTATATTTCGTCGGGCCCTCTGCGAGGACCCTGAAGACTGTCAGGCGGCGCGAGCGACAATGCCCGATGCAAGATAACCCGGCCCCACGTTGGGCGCCTTGTCACACAGGACCGCGGCTTCCGTGGCAGTGCTACCAGATCCACATTACTTATTCGTACCAACGGATAATAACGTATATGCGCGATCGTATCGGACGGCATCGACACCGCGCTTCGCTGCGAGAGCTTTTCGGTCACGCAGATCGAACCTCGCGATCAACGAAGACAAATCTCCAGACTAGTTCGAGATTGTGGCGGATCGCCGCAGTGTTCGCGATTGGACCTTCTGTGCGAGCAGGATTTGCTTCGAAATTAATGGCAGAGGAGATTGGGAGATGATTAAGCCGATCCTTTTTTTTTTATGAAACCATGGATTTTTTTCTCGTCTTTTTTCTTTGAAATTTATGGCCACTTGTTTTGATTATTATTTTTATTAATTTTGTAAAAAAAATGAAAACGAATCAATGAAAAAATAAATAAACTTGTTCAAAAACCAACAAAAATGTTCATTTTACTTATTTTTTAGTCTGTTGATTGACATTAGTTTATGACGAGTTTTGACTATAGTGAAATATTGTTCAACATTACACAAAATTATGTTATAACAAGTATATTTCACTTTGCAGAATGCCCATTACGAAACCCAGCATCATAAAATTTCAACCTGCAAGATTACTGAAATCGCGGATAAAGTAGCGTTGCCACAGTCACGGCGATTCTATCAGATCTTGTTACCCTTGAAATATAACTTGTTACCCTTACCGTAATATTTTTTTCTTCTCCCATGTTGTCACTTTCTGTTATTAATCTGGTTGTAATAATGAAAAAATTCACATCTACGCTGCCGTCAAATTTTTTATTCAATCACACACTAATCATTTTCAATCATGTGCAAACTTGATTTCAATTGATCCACTTCGAGATAGAGAAATTCCTAAATAACAAAAAATTTCACATTTTATTAGAACAAGCTTAGGTTTTTTTATCTTATTATTTGGCGTTCAAATTTTCTTTTCATTTTTGACGTATGAAAAAATATGACGAAATAAAAAAGAGCTCCATGCAGCGATAAAAATTCGATCATTCAAATAGATGAGACAAAAAGTATCGGCAGAACCGGACAGAGTATCTGTAAAATAAATTTACCGAATTTACATCATCCATTCAAAAATGCATAAATGAATCCTATTTTTATCTGTGTGATAGTAATTGTTAGCATGAATCATAGTGACAATCTCGAAGGTTCAGCTAACTGCTAACATCTCCCTGGAGTAGCCAAAAACTATAGGTTTGACTATTTTATGTGCGCCCGGGACTAGACGTACTTTCTCTAGAGCCCAAGAAAAACCAATAAAGTACCGGCCGAAAGCAGCGTGGGGCCTGCTCGGTTGTCACCAAACTTGTTTAGGGGCCCGGGACCAGTTCATTTTACGACTCATCCCGGTATCCTAATACGTGGCAACAATCTACCCGCGAGGAGCGCACTTTCACACGAAACATGCGATTTGTTTCGGCGAGGACAATTTAACGGGATTGGTCACTAACGAAAAAAAAAAAAAAAAAAGAAGAAGGAACGAACAACTTTAATCATCGTAATGTCTGCCGATATTTATATTTTAGCTCTCCTAATTTATGACCGAGCGACAAATATTCCCCTAAATGGCGTTTGCTCAAGATGATTTTAGATAAGCATCTTTTTTATAGAGAGACGCCCGATGAAACGGAAATAATTTTTAATGCTAGATTAATGCTTATGAGAATTTTATTAATGGTCCAGGGTGACAATTTATAATCTCAATCAATGACAAATTCTTGACAGCTTAGATGATAATTAAATATCAAATGAACAAATTGGATCACGATTATCTCACTCAACGTATCTCATAAAGAGGTTGATTGAAAAAAAAAAACCTTTTTTTTGCAGTCAATCATTTTTATTTTCATTTTCCTTCCGCGAAAAAATCGAGAATAAAATTACAATAACAAACTGTTAATAAATCGTAACAATTATTCCGTCAATAAAAAATGAAGGAAAAACACGTCATGTGAAATGCGCAGGATTTTAAATCGATTGTAATTTAATAACAAAAGATGATTATTTTGATGATTGAGAGTGATTGTTGCTAATCGAGGTGAGTATTTGAGGATAATTGGAACGATCGGCTTGCAGTACACCAGTCGTCGATAATTGACGATAAGATATTCCTCAACGTGTAAGAAATTCAGCAAACAAAATATAAATTTATTCGTCATGCGCTGAATGATACACTTGGAATCGATTATGCGGCAGAGTCGCACAAAAAGTGTCAATGTAGTCCGTCGGGATAATGTTGGCGAGCTCATTTGTAAAACAAAAAATGTCGCGATTTTGAAAAAATCAACGATCACGAAACATATTCAATCAGATCATTTATCTGACTGAATGCTGAAGCTGATTATGCGCAGCTATTACGCAAGGGAAAAAATTTAGCGATGAATATTCAACGGTTTCAAAACTTGGTCATTATTAGCTATACATCATTTAACTGAAACAACAACCCCTGTTTAATTATCATGTATCTTTTTCTTTTTGGTTCTAGAAAATATGATTTGCGCACTCGTATCGGAAGTCAAATTTTCAATTTAGTTCCATTACAAATGTTGCAAATTTTGGTTAAGGGTGCATGTAATACAAATTGATATTTGACATTTAGAGAAAATATTAGACAAATTATCGGTTATTTTAAAAACTTTTCAAATTTATCAGAAGCTTGATTTATCGTGTTAAATTTTTTTGTATTCCAAAGAAAAATTTTTATGGTCAAAAGCAAAAATTTGGAAAAAATGTGGGTCAGGTTTCGATCTCTTCTGATTGTCAAAAAAGTCGTGAACAAAGAAATGAATGGTAATTGATATTTTCTCTAGCTGAATGTATATACAACTATAGAGTTCGCATTTTCATGAGCATTCTCTGACCTGTGTTACCTCAACTCTTTAACTCACACCAGATAAGCATTATTCGAACAGCAATTCGCATAATTGGATGATTATATATCATCCAAAATTCATATCACATTATCAAATCTTACAGTCTAATGATTTTTCCTCAACTTGTTTGCAACATTAGAAAGAGAAACTTAAACCTACATTCTCTATGATGTTGCATTTGACTCATTAAAAAAAAATTATTTCTTTTCTCTTTAATCTTTTTTTAATTTGATTAGTTCATTTTTTGTTGTTGAACTTAATATCACACTGAGTAATGAATTCAGTGTCATTAAAAATAAAAGTTAAATACACAATAAAAAAGAAATAGCAAACTATAATTTGTTTAAAAGAAGAAAAAATGTTAAAGCTCGTAAAATAAATTATTGATATACATAAAATTCAGTCATACGATTAGCCATTTTCTGAACATTCGTATGCAAATCAAAAGAAAATGTCAGTCATATTCATGCACCTTAAGTGTCGATTCATTATCTCCGCGTAACTTTGAGGTGTGAGTTGTGGTCGGCCGATATTCGTGACCTTTGATTTTGTTTTTCTTTTTCCCTCGTGTCATTTTTATCAACATCTTTTTGCTTCGTTTAATTAACATCCAATTACAAACGTGCGTCTACGCACAGATCCCCGCTCTTGATTCCGATGTCAAAAAGATTCTTCTTGCATGAAATTAACATAACGTCACTATATCAAAGTATCGGCAAACGACGCCGGCTGAGAAACTGTCGCATTTTATTATATTATTATTATTATTATTATTATTTTTTGGGAATACATTCACTCAAATTGTAATACTTGAGACATTGTAAATGACATAAGTGAAGATTAATAATTAATATTTTTACAAAAACAATTCTTTATGGTACTTTCACTCCATTTACAGAACATTTTTATTGTTTTTAATGAGGACAAATTAATAGTTTGCATCATTTTTTTTGTATCATCAATAGTTTTATGTACGAGAATTTAATCACAATATCATATTTTTTAAAAACTCTATGTCAAATAACTTCCTCAACTTATGATCGCCTTGAAAATTCATTCTTCAAGTCCTATGCCGGCACTTGTTCAAGACAAGGTAAAAATATTCTAATTAGATGCATCAACAGATGTACAAATCATATTCATTTTATGACACATTTAACATAAATCAATACAAATGACTAATTTCGTATAATGAGGGTAAAAAAAAAATGTTACAGTCGGCTTATCACTTCGCGATATTTACTTTTATCCCTCCGTATAAAATGAGTTACAGCATCTTTGGATGCAGGCGCTAACTCTCATTACAACGACTAATTAATTTTCAGCAATTATTAATTCAGCCACACGTTGCAACACGGCAACACATTTTTTGACGCGCACCGCTTAATTTATTGGTATAATTTACATAAGCCTCGTATTCAATAATTTTATCACTCCCATCATCGAGCTTCTTTATACTCCGTTTATGCACAACTCAAGTATAAACCAAAAAACAAAAAAAGGTTCCTTCACCTTTCGAAGACTGATGTACCCTGTCATTCATAAAATTTGACCAAAAGTTGCTTGCCTCCCAATTTGTGATGCCTTTTACACAATCGGGTGATTTCTGAAAAGGACGAAAGGTGCAGTCTATAGTTTATTTTACATATAAATTGAATACTATATTGATATCAGAGGGTACTCGCCAATTAAATTTTATTAACAGAATTTAATTTACAAATGAACTTTACAGAAGAACAATTTTTCAATGGATTTCTATCGGATTTGAATTAGTCAAATAATAATGTCAATATTGATTCAATTATGATTTTTCGTTTACTGATGAATGACGGTTTAGCACGGTACCGTTAATTTTATCGTTAATTTTGTAAATTTCAATGAGCACTCTTCAGAAATAAAAGGGATGGCAACATTATAATGCTTCTTTCACGACCCTTTTCAAAGTGCCGTCGAATTCGCATTTACCGGGCCTCTTAATTATTTATTTTACGAGAATTCCGATGACAATACTTTGACACAAAAACGAGTAGTAACATCCTGTCTACAGCATGCTGCACAATAACAGTTCTCAGTCAAGTCTTGAGAAGAATAGTTAGTATTTTGATTTCATTACGTTTTACACAAAGTATCTTGCAACTTTTCACTAGAGGTAGTTCTAGTTTACATACCAGGGTTTTTTTGAACTAATTATGTATTGTGTATATTATACATTATATTTTGTTACTAAAATAAAATCATAAATTTATTGTCTTATACATTGTAATGTTTCAGTTTGAATATCAGATTTTGTGTAAGTTTTTTTTTCATAAAATTAAACGAACAATATTTTTAACTAAAAATAATTATTATTATTTGAAGAGATAATGCGCTCTGTGTGCAGTGATCGTATGTCCATGGAAACTTATCGGTAAGAAAAGGATCCACGAGGCTAAAAGAGAAGCCGCCAAGAGGAACGTGAAATTCATCCGAAAGTTGGTGCGGCTGTTACGCAACTTGGTCTAAAACGTTCGCGCGGTATACCTACGCGCTGAATGCCACAAAACTCGTCCCCGAAATAGTAGTCAAATGATAAAAAAGAGAAATCGGGGCCTGATGCGACAACCGGAGAATTGAGGTTTATAAATAAATGTTTTTGATGCACGGACGTTTCGCAAATTGCGGTATATTTGGAACGGACTTGCAAAACACAAGCGTTCAAAAAATTTACGATTATTAAGTTTTTACCAGACAAATTGCTTAACTTAAAACCAATTTAATTGACATATCTGGTTTTCGATTAAAGTCGATTTGAATTATTCATTTTTCCCGATAACAATATTTGCAAGATTAAAGATAATGACTCGTTTTAGGTGCGGAATTTACGAAAAAAAAAAAATATATATATATATATTTGCGATTTAGACTTGACCATGGTTCTGTTTGTTCCAGAAAAATATATCACCAATTGCAACTCTTACAAAATAGTTCGCGTCCAGGAAAATATATATTTCAGAACTCGCAGCAAAATGAAATACCTTATTTTATTGTCCGCCTTTTGTAAAATATGTTTTGGGGCAAAAATTTGTTTCGTTTTATTTTTCCAAATGTTCAATGATTTAAGAGTATTGTATCAGCGAAATAGTTTTCCGCTTCGATCTCAATACAGAAAATACACAAGCCTGGTATCATTCACTTATGTAATCTCGTCGATAGAATTGATAACCCCGACACAGTTTCAGGAAAAAGATCTTTCAAGATCGTTACGTGTTGTTGAGGGGCGGTGAGGAGAGTGAAGAGATTTTCAATTTGACGAAAAAGACGCAACGCCGGATCTTTTACTGACGCACGTACACGTCTATTGATGATGAGAATCAGAAATAAGATAGCGGAACGAGGCGAAGGGGCAAAAGACAGGCAAGGGGAGGGGGAGAGGGGGCAAAGGAAAAAAAAGAGTCAGCGGACAGACAATCTTGCCTCGTTTATCAGAGCGGCATTGTAGCAGCATCGTTGCCCCGCGACACCCTTTTTGTTGCTAACTTCCCAGAGCACGACTACTCAATCCTTTCTTTCATTCAGTTGGCTCTTTTCATTTTTCTTGTCGACGCACACACCTCGCGCGCATACGCACGCCACACCCGCATGGTCCCGCGTCTTCTCTTTGTAAAAAGCAATTGTATTAAAAATAGAAAGGATGAAAAGAAAAGACAGGGCGCTTCTCTATTGACGAAAAAAAGCATATCCAATTATATTATTCTATCCATTGATCTTTTGAATACCAAACACAGCAGACCCTCAAAAACCTTAACTCTTTTTTTATAGCTTTGTGTGACAATTTTTTCCTAATTTGTTCCAACGAGATTGCATTTTCTTGACATTCATAAATATATATCGCTTTCAATTGACATCTGTCATTTAGCAAACAATGAATGCGAATTTGTCAGTCATGATAGAATGCGCTTCTTGTTAGTTCCAATTTCTAATTACATTTGTATCTTGGTGTCGCCGGATTGATTAATCACTTGCAATCACCAGTAACCTTAGAATTCCAGGCTGTGAGGAATAGGTCTTAGAATCTGCTCCTCATCGGCTTTGAATACGGAACAATGAAAAATACGATTCAGAGACTCAACGTTAAAATCATTAAATTGCTCAATCAAGTTAGCTTGCAATGTTTCAACTATCGTTCTGTATGATGACGTTTTAGTATATATACATGTATGTAATCATTTACATTATGCAGATCGGCTTTCTCTTATAAAAATGTCTATTTTATGTCGTATATATTCTTGTAATGTTAAAATGGACTCACAATTTCAAACATACCGTTGTTTAAAGTAAATTTTACTCTTGTCTAGGACAGATGTCGACATTCAATTAAACTATGTATTAAAAATATTTTAAGACATTTTTAAGGGATAAAAAAACTGGAATCACCCAAGTTGAGAAATATGTACGTATGTGACATAAATGGCAAATATGTATGTTGTATACCATACCTGATTATAAATATTACCAATCTTTTAATTGCCATAACTTTTTTCAGAGTTCAAACATTTTCTAGTTCTCAACTTGAACTTTAAGGTTATTGTATTCAAAATAGTTCAGTCTCGATAATAAATAGCGATGTGAACGGTAAACTAACTTTTTTGAATGCTCTTATTAGCGAGACCGGTTTTTTTTAGATTTTCATAATTTCGCTATAACAGGGTGTCACTATAGGGATTTTAGGTTAGAACCCAATTTTTTTCCTTAAAATTTCAGGTTATAAACCTAAAATTCTTTGAATACATGATGAACTATTATTGTATGTAAAATAATATTGACATAGGAAAAACACATATACGTCTGCGTATGTGCAACCATATGTGGCATACATGACACATAAATGCCACATATACATGGTGTTCAAAAAATATGAAAACGGTTTCTATACGTTTTCCCTGCAAACTGTTTCCATTCTTTTTGGACACCCTGTATATGACTGATGAAATTTATTAAATATTTGGATTCTTGAGTTCACAAATTATTCGAGAAAATTTGTTCACTCTTTTTTTTTATTCTAATCAATAGAATATGAACCAAAAGTTGTAATTTAAATTTACTGTTCAAAAATTGGTTTTCATCTATGAAATCGAAATCTGAAGAAAATGTTGTTCAAGTTACCATGAAAATCATTTTTGAATAAAAAAAATTCCTTTGAACTACGGAGCTCTATCTTCTAAATGAATTTCACGCAAACGTTTATTTTTATATATATCTAAACAGTTTTTCCCACCTGATAAATGGACGATCCAACAAAACAATCGGCTCGGATAACGCGATTTCACACTCGCGCTTTGTCGCTGAGAAGTATAATAACGAGTAATGTGAATCGCCGGAAGTCTCCTCCTCTAAGTTTTTGTCTATCTGGGCCAAAGCAACGGGGTTAACAGATCATAATGCACCCACCGTGCAAAAAGAATATCCAAACGTAATATCCTCCACACCTGTGAGAAGTTGCAATGGGTCCTATCTGAGCGCAACACATACGTGACGAGCGTTTGTGTGTGCGTGATTACGCCGCACGAATAGGCGAGGTTCAAAGAAGAAGGTCACGGAGAATCGTAAACCCAAGAGGACCGGGCATAATAGCGATTCGGAGGTTTTCTTTGGTAATCCGTAACAGAAACTAGGCAATGTAACACGCCTACCATCGATGGGCATAAAAGGCTGCTGTCGTAACTCGCACACACCTGTGACGCAGCTTCCGTTGGACACGAGATATTGCCCGGGATAGATCAAATATTCCGGGCTTTAAATCTCTCGGGTAGTAAAGGTTTGATATAAAAGAAGAGGTGTCGTAAAGGTTGATAAGTTTTGCTCTGAATGAAAATAATGAGACGAAATTCTCTCGTACGATACTCGCCAAGAGTTTGGGATTTGTTAGTCAGAGCAGAGACTTATTTATTGCTAAGTCCGGATTGAGAGATTCAACAAATTTCCAACTATTTTTCTCGCTGACAAAAAATTTGTCTCTCTAAGGAGGATAACGATTTTTCTGTTGGAAAATGTTGAAATTTTGTATAAATAAGATCAAAAGTAGCTCGGAAATATCATGCATGTTTTATTCTTTCAGATATCAGTGGCATTGATCACAATTGCAACTACAAAAGGATCCATGGCAAATGGTGACGCTTGTTGTAAATCGTTGCGTGGCTTGTAAAAGCATCGGTTCGAATCGAGCAAGCCGAGCAATTGATTGTTCGAGATAGAAAGCCGAGGAAAAAGTAAATGAATGATAATGTTGGTTTGGATATGTACACCGGAAGGAAACGTGAATATTCTTTTCGGAGCGCAAGACGAAGATATAAAATCGGCGATGCAGAACAAGACTGAGTGCGAATTCGAGATGAAAACCGGACAAAGAGCACATCGAAGTTGGCAATTTAGCATGGATACACAGAAAACAACCTGTACATGCGAGCGCGCAATATTTACGCGTATAGCATTACGTAATTTAGCATCGCGGTTGTCACATAAGTTAGAGCCCAGTTCGGTCGGAAAGTAGCTATAATTTAATCGATGCTGGGTTATATCTCAGCAACTGCGGCTGCAACACTTTGCAACCTTGCGACGAAATGTTCAAAATAGAGGAACAGGCTATTGCTTTTAAAGCGGAACGCACGAGTCATCATTCTCCCTCCTCTGTACCTGTGATTTAGCCGCAAACTTTTTTTTTTGCTTTTTTCTGCCACCTCACGACAACACCGCCACGCAAACGTTGTGTCAGCGAAATCAAAATGAACGATCGATTACACGATAAGCTGAAGATACTTCCATGAAACCCTCAACGGACAACATTAAATCCAATCAAACCTGTGAGATAAGGGCTAACAGCCAACGATTAAGCAAACCAAAAAGCGCGTTCGTTTAATTGAATCAAATATTGTCATAAAACTGATCCCGGTTTTAAAAAGCGCTAACGAGTTATACTTTCATGGCTAATTTGAATTTGTATTTTTATATTTGTATTCATTAATTTTGTTTCAAGCTGACATAATGTGTTTTTTAACTTTGAATGTTGAAAAAATTGTGTCATTGTGACGTGATGGTCATCAGTTCGTAAAAAAGAAGAGTCAAGTTACTTGAACGTGAACAGTGAAAATATTTGCTTATTTGCCTTGAGGGAAAGAGAAAAAAGTCGAAACTCGAAATCAAACACACATTTCCACGCAATGAGAAAATTACACGCGATATGTTTACCAACAGGGATTTTTTTACCGCGCCTTATATAAACCAGTCTATTTGCTTACCCAACTCAAATTCCACTCATTCGATCCCAAGCGCGATTCGAGATAAAGTGGTCATTTGAGTTCCCACGGCAAGTGAAGTCATCACTTGACAATGTTCAAAGTACCTGTTACTTTATAATGAAATGACAAGTGACCCTGCAGCGATGTGTCTACATCTGGTCAACACGTGGGGTCCCTGATGAGGAGTTGCCAATCCTTGTCAACTATCGTCAATGACCTTACACCTGAACAATGAACGTGCCGTTAAATTGTTTTGGGACTGGGAGTCGAAGTCGACTGAGCACTTTAGGTGGCTACGAAATTCGCCATTCATCGTTTGGATACAATTTGGCACGTTTTTCCGGTACTACGTGGGAAAGTGTCACTTCGGCACGAACATTTCGGGTGACCTCGAGTTTCTGGAAATTAATTTTCAATCATTTTTGTAAAGCAGGTGAAAAGCGATCAAACTATATATTTATTTTTAATCGAAAATATTTGTTTAAAACAATTTTTGTTAGAGTGAAATTAATGTTTTCCATGAAAGAAGTAAGATCAAACGTTGATATACATTTGTTTATAAGAATAAGTTTTTCGCTGTTTTATTCTCTAATGAAAAACAAAGATACATGGAATAAAATAAAGTAAAAAAAAAATGGTGAGTAAAATTTATTTCAGTCTAAGATTTATAATTCGGGAAAGTATAGTTTAGTAATTGGATTTCGAGGGAGGGGGAGAATCATCTCACGTTGCTGATTTACAATCGAGCGGGGACGGAAAGCAATGACGCTAATGCCCATTACGGGTAGAACGCGCGTTTCGCAACTCACGCCCTCTGTTGCTTTTCTAAAGGAGGTATACAAGTCGTGACCACCCGCTACGTCACGTAAATACAGCCACCAGCCAAAACGACAGATCATTGTACAACTATTCTTGCATCTCTCGTCTCCAAATACTGACCTAGAGGCAAGGTCCAACATCAGTTTCAAAACTAATGAAAATACACTGCCTGCAAGGTTTTCCAATCAATATTTTTTCTGATAAGAAAATGATATCGATTTTTTTACATTGTTTAATTAACATTAATGAAAAATATTAACAATGTTTGGATAGTAGTTTTGTATTTAGACAAACTAAGATAAGAAGAAATGTCGGCGAGCAATAGGAAATAATCATTTCTTGTTTTTGAGTAGAGCTTTCGGGAAGGGTTTGATGTAATTAAGGCTAAAATCGTCTGTGTATCCACGACTTAATTCCTGCTTTATTTAACGCGTGTTTAAAAGTAATAAAATTGCACGACAGCTCGGATTGTGGGGCAATCAAACTCGAAACTTTACAGCGAACAACCGCATTATCCGTTTCGACCTCTTTTGCCTGCGACGAACGGGTTAAGAAACGAAAAGAGAGACCAGACGTTAATTCCCGGTTATCGCTTTGCGCCAAGTTCGCGCGCATCCCTCTGAGCCATCTTCGTTTCAGCTCACGCGCACAAAGTTCGCCCGAAGTCAAATAAAAAGAAAATCGCGCGCGACACCGAAAGTGCATAATTTTTCACTTTTCCCATGACAATTTTGCAGCGCAAGACGCATCGCTGTCCTTCCCCGGGAAGAAAAAACTGTACCAAGTTTAATGACGAAAGTTTCGTCGGACAGGATGATTTTTCTTTTTGTCGCGGGTACCAAGACTTATGCAGATCCCCTAAGTGTTTCAAGAATATATCATTTCATTAAACTTGGGGTCAATTCTCATTTTCAATGTAAAGCGCACCGACTTTGCAACGAATGTAAGCGAGAAAACCTGAAGCTTTTAATTGGACCGTTCCTTTTGGTCCCTGTGGCCCCAAGAGGACGGCTTGAGTCACGAGCCGTGTCAGTTTTTTTTGTCTTTCTCTCGATCACTGTGCCCTGGATCACAGTTTTAATTCATTTGTATCCCTGATCTGTCTACCTAAAATTATATCAAACAAAATCTTGTTTCTAATCAACCTTTTTTTTTTTCTGTCAATTGTGAAATAACAAACAGTATATACATGAGAGATTGATTTTTGATGAAGTTTAATCATCAAGAATTGACGTTTACACAAGATGTGACCAAGAGTCAGATATCTGTCACACAAAACTGTAATTACAATGATTCGCCCCTGAGCAAAAGCCGCCCATCGAAAAATTTATCCGAAAAATTCAATTCTTCATAATTGCATGCAATCCATTATTTTTCCAATGAAGCCAGCGTGTCTAGTGGAAAACGAATGGTCTCATTAAATTTGGGTAGAAAGAATGAGACAAAGAGTGAGAGAAAGAGATGGAGTGATGGAGAGAAAGAGAGAGTGAGAGCTAGAGCCAATTGGCCGTAATGGTTCCAAGCATACGGTATCTCGGCGTTATTGCTTATCACGCTAGCGGTGCCTACCGGCGTCGAAAATAGAACGCGGTGGCGGCTCACGTAGCGCCGAATGAGCGGTCATAAACGTAAAGCGTGTTCTTTTAAGTGGGGCGCCTTTAAAAAGATCGCCTCGGTAATGTATGATTGCTCGAATTGGGGATCGAGGGTTTCTTCGTGCGTGGGAGAACGATAAAACGAACAAGACACGACGCGAAAAATAACAGCCCGAGAGAGACGCCACGAGCCAGCAAAGGGATCACGTAGCTGAGGGGGAACTGTAATATTCTTGAACCCCCAAGAGGAGACTTACTGTAATAACCCTCGCGACTCCGCTCCAAAACCCTCGTCTTTCTGCTGTTGTCTCTTTCTCTTTTCCATTTCTTTATATGCTCGCGCGACACCACGTCGCCCTTTTTTCGGCTTTTCGCGCCTCATCCGTCTCTGTCGCGCACGCCACTCTTTGGCACAGTCGCGATAAATCTTTTTGCTTACCTCTGAAACAGCAGAGTACAGTCACATAAACTACTGCCGGCGCATTAGAGCCACAGATATGAGTTTCAGCAAAAGTCACCAAGCAACTTCTGTCATATTAATGATTCGTATTTCCAATCATCAAGTATGTGAAAATATAGCTTTTATTCAGAAAGATTATGATTCTTTCAAAAATAATTTCAGCAAGGAAATTTTTGAATTATGAAATATGAAATATGAATTAAATCATTCAACACGTGATTCACTGACTCTCGAAGGTATAATTTTAGCCCGAATGTCCGATGAATTACGCTTCTGCCGCACGTATAACAGTCATTCATTACGATGGGTAATTGAAAGAATCATGAGATTCGGCGAGTATATATACAGGCAATCAAGGCAATCGGCGAAGCGTGTTGTGGCGCGCGGATCCTCCGCTCATATACATTTTTTTTTTGTTCGTCTTCGAATGTTCTTGCGAGTGTTGCCTCTCTGCCTTATTCGAAATTAGTAGCGGCTGATCGAGGGGTAAAAAAAATTGGGAGCAATAAAAATAAATTACATACATCGTAACGCCCAGTAGTTGCCCAGGAGAGCTAGGCTTGGAAACGCGCATCCATCGCCCGCTTGCATACTTCGGGTCCTGATTAAAATTGGGGTGCGGTGCTGGGAAATGATCGGGACGCCTCGGGCTTATCCTTCGGGATTCCACGCTTACGTTTGATGGTGCTTAAACCGTTTCCCTTCTTTGCCTCATACGTAATGTTCACTTTATAATACCACAAGGTCCCTTCTTTATCGATTCTTGCAACAAACCAAATGAATCATTTTTTCAGCTTGCTATAATACGTAACGGGAAAACGAAACTTTTCAGAAATATGTCACACTAATACAAAATCTGAAATTAAAAAAAACTTTCTCAAATTAACCTACGAAATTGGGCCTCTATTGTGTCATATCTGATACGTTGCACTTTTCAAACTTTTGGCATATTATATATACCTGAATTTCATTGGAATGTGTAGACTTATTGATACTCAATTGACTGAAATTTTGTGTAGGTCAATTTTAACACATTGTCGAAGTTAGAATCGTGTATTTATCAAAAAACATTAAAGAAAAACAAGAGAGCTTTTTGAAAAGGTCCAAAAAATATATTGTTTTACATATGGTTAAGAAATAAAACTTGATAATAAAAACTGAAATGCTACACTTAATATATTTATTAACGCTTCCTATTTACTGACTTCAAAAAAAAAAAAAATAATAATAAAAACAAAAAAAAAAAAAAAAAAAATTAAAACGTTTTCGAATTTGGTTTCGAATACAATTTCATCCAACGTAACGATAATTTTAATATGAAAATTTACAAACAGATTAATAAGGTAAAATTTTCATTTATTAAAAGCATCTTTTTTAATGAAATTTATGTTTATGAAAAATTGTTATTTTATTAATTTTAAATATTTATAATGAGATAAAAATATACTGAGTAAAAAGTAATGTTGGGTGACTTTCTTCATTTTCAACTGCGTGATTATAAAACTTTGTTTTTCTATAGTATCAAGACAAAAACGTGTTTCTTCAATAATTTTTTTCTTAAATATTTGAAATAATATAAATTGAAATGAAATTATGGATTTCAATATAAATGATGATATTAATTCATAGAGTGGATCCATAATAATAATATAAAACTTGCACGCTATTGAAAAGCCTATGAAAACTAAAAATTGAAAAATTGACAAATTCGGACAGATTTGACCGTTTGGTCCTTCAAGTCTCCTTGGATTTAGAATTCAATTTATCTTTATTTATATAGAAAAAATGTTAATTGAATTTTAATTAAAACTTTGATTTGATATTGGATGCAAATGCAGCCTAATTTTTGTACTATCAACTGATTAGAAGTTGTATTAACAAAAATTTCGAAAATTTAAATATTATAACTAGTACGAACGATATACGTTATAAATCATATTAAAAAATGTTACGACATTATAATAATTATGATGAAAAATTAATAGCAGCTTTTGGTTAAAAATAAAGCACCAGATCACGGTTTACAGACTATATGCGTATTTACGCTTGAATTGATGAATTATTTTACCCGTTGCCCGCATTTGTCACTCGTTTAAACCCGCCCCCCTGTTTTTTTCACAGCGCACTTCGAACCATTCCTTTCTCGCTTTACCTTCCCAGACATTTTTCTGCCATTTTCTTGGCTGTCCTGAATTGCAGCGCGACAGAAAAAGAGCCTGAGGAGGGGCACGCGGGGACAACTGGAAAACGCGTAGGCGTCAAGAAACCCGCTTTTGTGCGAGTGTATGCATGGATATCAACAATATTGCATTACACAGATAGAGGCGCGCTGTTTTTCGCATTTATTTAAAGCGCAAGGACACCTGGTCGACTCCCGAGCGCAAAGTGCCGAGATGTGTCCCCGTGCGCGTAACCGGAAAACCTTTAGCAGCACACGCTCTCTGTTATGAGCTATTGCAAAGTAGAAATCCGATGTTGAATTGCGCAATTACAACTATTTCAAAATTATAAAACACGTTAATCAAACTATTTTGAAATCATTAATATAATTGTTAATGAACATTTAGATCGAGAGCATTACATTCTCTAATTGATCGTTGCTTTTTAATTATTAATATTTCGTTCATTTCCCGAGGAATGTCACTTTTTGCTCGTGATACAATGCTGCTAATAATTACAACATCGGGGAAAAGGGAGAGGAGTGGATTAATGATCTAAAGTGTCGATATTATCGCGATAATTGTGGGATGATCACGCTACCGAGTTTGTAATTGTAACGATCAGAATATGATGATAATAATGATGAAAAAAGCTATATATTCCTGTGATGGAAATGTCTCTTAAGTGTCAGGCTGCAGAGTTACGCGTTGATTGCAGAGCGTCGACGCAAGTTTGACAAAAATAGTCGTAATTAGAGTTGTGCTAAGCAGACGCACAACAAGGATGATTGCTGCCTATCGCTATACTGCAACGCCCGATGGAAACGATGATGCTGTTATGATGACGGTGTTTTGCTCACCGTCAAACACCCGAGCGCCAAGAAAAATTTTTTTTTCCAGTTCGTTTTACAAGCGCACTGGTATTTCGATTGCTGATAAAATATTCATTAAAGTAATTGATATAACGATGGTGTTATTAGAGATGTGGAATATTACGAAATCAGACAGGGGTGATCGTAGATTATTATAAGTGACATTGAATTAGATGAGTTGCGAAAGTGAACAGAAATTATTAGAATGGTTAAAAAGTTTTCTCAATGTGAAAAATCTATTAGATCGTTAAAAATTAATACCTCTCTATAATTAATGATGTAATAATTGTTATCAATCATTAAAAACACAAGAAACTTGATAAACACGAAGAACTTGAACTTTTACGTTGTAAAAAATCCAGTCTTAAATTAAGATAATTTTTGTCTCACTATTTAAGAACATTTTATCATCGTATCCTAGAGACTGAGTTGATAAATTACCGGACGTTAATGATAGAATGACATGTACATAACCAATTTAAAACATGCAAAAAATTTTAAAAATAGGTAATTTTTTAAAAACACTTTTTTATTTTTGTTCAGTAAAGATCTTAAATGACAGCAGAGTTATCTTTCAAGTAAAAAGTAATTTTTTTTTCAACTTTTAACCTACAATTTAGGTCCATCATATTTTCATCATTGACTTAAAGTTCACCTATCAAATATACTTTTTCACAATCATAAGTACTTCAACAAATATACATTATAACTTCAAACAAATAAACATTCAAATACTTCATTTGTATAAAAACACATACATACATGCAGAATGTCTCATCCTGGACCTAAAAATAAAACTCTTCTTTCAAAGAAGATCATTTCAAGTTTTACATGAATTTTAGAATACATTTACAATCGAGTCTCACTTTTTTCCCACGAAGCGAAAAGAAAACACTTTAAGTTAATTACAACAATCATTGACAACGAATGTGACTTGTCCAATTAAATCTAGAGCAAACGCAAATTCCCTTTTACATTTCTAGATCCGCTACCTCAGTAGACCTTGTTAACAGTAGACCTTATCACCTTGTCTTCTATTAGGTCTCCAACGATGTGTAACGTGAGATAAAAAATGCCACCTCTCACTATAGTGAGCCGACAATAACCTGTCACAATCAAACAAAATAAATGACCCTTATCTACCTAGCAATTGAATACCAACTCATAATACCCTTGTCCCGGAGCGGTGTCGCGACAATCCTTTCCCATATTTACGTCTTTCTGCATAATATTGTTATTCCGTAGCTGCCAATTGCTTATCTGCAGGAATCCAAAGCTGACAACGCAAATTATGAAACGCGTAAATATAAGGTCATTCCAATTCACCCACATGAACACTCGTGGTAGACCCAACCAGTCGCTGTTTATAGTGCGTTTCGTGATACGCCTTTCATGTGTACCCACACATCTAACGTTTGTCCAAGGCGTTTCATGTTTGCGCAAATGCCATACACGTCGAGGTGAGAAATCGTCACTCATCATGCCCGTGTCGATATTTGGCAACTCAACTTTACAAACGATCATCTTAAGATGATCAGAAATCATCTTACTCAACAGCCTAAGATATTCGTCGGCGTAAGCTAATATAGAAGCGCACTGACTCTTCTTCGAATCTCCTGACTCACTGCGCGTTATTGTTACATAATGATTTGCGCATTAATTCCGGTCTGCGTAATCATCGAGTCTTTCACTCTCATCTGAGTGCCAGCCATTCTTGAAGATTTAAATAGTAATGATTATTGTTTCGTGACTATCAGATTAAAACAAGCATTCGACAAAGACTAGGAGCGGCGCCCGCGGAATGTCGTGACGAACGAAAACACTCTGTGGGATTTCAAGTGCAAACGTAACACCCGTTATCTGATTGATCGAACAATTAAGAGGCACCTTTTTCCCCAGCGGACACCCCCTTTTTCAGCCTATCGTTATAGCAATGGAGAAAAAAATGTTCTCACGTGTGTTTTATTGGCACACTTTTTAAGCTGCAATAAAATTTTCATTTTATTTTAAACAACTTCATAAATCGCGTCGCACTCGTTGCCGGTGCAGTATCTGGAAAATAATATACAATTCTGATACAGTCATAATATCTTATCAGAAGCATGTCGCACCCAAATCGCAATTTCTATTCGAAGTAAATCTACATGTAAAAGTAACACGTCCCACGAGATAAATTGTACAGGTTGTGCAATAGCTCGCGGGATGAGGATTATGGTTTTTCAATCTGTGTCGCGCGCACGCGTTTCCACAAACGATCTTAACGCGTCAGAATAAAAGACAATTAATGTAAATGTTTGAAAGTTGTTGGAGTAAAAATGCAAACTTTATTACCAAAGTTTTAATGAACTGAGCGAAGTGGATCAATCAGTCGCGTAACGGCGACTTTGATTGTTTATATGTTTTATTGCCGGGCATTTGCATTATGATTGATAGATCGTTTGTCGTATGACATTTGATTCGTCTGAAAGGCTCACCTCAATGATCAAAGAAAAACAAGTCCCGAAGTTCATCAATGACGCGTTTGCAAACATTTTACTATATGTAAGAGAAACGTCGATTGACAGCTCGGAACTTTAATTGCCACCTTCACGATGATGGCCCCACAATCGTTTTTCGTAGTCCGAATATTATTATCGCTGGCTCTGTCATGACAAGTCACTTTTGAAATTGGACAATTTTTAAAGGTTTCAATGCCACCGACTGACAGACAAGTCGAAACAGTTATACTTTTTATTGTCATCTGATAAATGAGCCCACTTGGTTTGGAAAAAAAAAAAAAAAAAATAACCCAAGTCACTATATTCAATGAAATCAGCAGACAAAAAGGTGATCTTGATTGAATGTTGGCAACCAGTTGACTGCGACCGTAATTAAGCTCATTCCTATACAAATAGTTATCAGCCATTGGCCATTTCTCTGTCCGTCGACGTGATCAGCACTACAAGACGATCAAACTTATACTAAATTGCAATATTAACAAGCATTGCAGTTTGATTTATGACGTCGCATTTCACTTTTCAGTTATGCGTTGCACGGTAGCATGTTTGCCGGGACTGAGATTAAGAGGAAGAAGACTGAGTTGAATGATCATGTTTGACGCTGATAACATCAGAACGGCTGGCAGAGCACTGGCGTTACCAATATGTATTAAACTTGTGATTATAAAGGCATGGAAAAATCTCCAACACACCTTTATCAGTCAAGAATCCCGCTTTGCGCCAGTTTGACTCCATCTACGTGAAATTAATTTATTACCAGATACTACTTTATAACATGTGTCACAAAGTAAGTTATGTTTCTGCAGAAATTACATACTCAATAAAATAACACCTCGAGCATTCCGTTCTGAAAATTTGATTAACAAGAGTTTTCTGAAAATAAACAAAATTGATAGCGCTTTTAATTTATACAATAGAAAATTCACAGTCTAAGTGTTCTTCACAACAATCATTGCCATCTCAAAGAACCTACTACTATTTCATTTAATAGTATGATGCAATTTTGTAGTACAGATTAACAGTTTGAATAATATTAGTCAGTTAAAATGGAATATTACAATTTTAACATATCCTATAACACAAAAATATGACAATTCGATTTCAAATTCTTGTTTCGATTGAATTCTATTTTTATTGTAAATTTCTTAATAACATATATTTACTTTTTAAATTGAGTCTTGAAATCGACGCAAAATAAATTCAGTTTTGAGTTCCACTTTGAAGTAAGAAGAGCGCCAAACTGGCATAAACTTGGGGACACAGAACGGTTTTCAGTGTGTCCTATCAGGAGACACGGCAGTTTCTCTGGCCAAGTATGGAAAAAAATGTGAAAATGTGACAGACTTAAAAGTGATGTTTTTCATAAAAATATGTTGTTTTTTGATTATCAAATATTATCATCGATGTAACTAAAACGTAATTTCTATAACTTCTTAGAGGTTATTATCAAAGTTTGCACACTTTGAGCACATAAAAAGCAGACCTGATCATGTGGACTGGATTTACACTATCTCAAGTGGATTTTCACTTGGCATAATAAGTTATTAACTTTCAATAAGCGCATGCATATTTATCGCAATTCAATTATCGGACGAGCAAAAGCGCGTGATTTGCATCGCGCGTATTTTCTCGCAAGGTGCGCACGTATTTTGAGTCCGTGCAAACGAGAAACGTATTATCGTTGAGATAGGTACGTGGATTGCGAGGTAGGATTCACTCTCTCGGGCGATCTGGACATGTCCTTTAGGATGGTCCGTGGGCGTATGTCGAGCAAAGTGCGTGCTTGCGGCGCATTCTCGTTATAATTGCACGTAAGGCGATCGCGATTGCGTGACCACCGCGAGCACAGGTCGTCAGCCGGCTACCGTGGAGAGAGCCCGCAGCCACGTCATTAACGTCGACAATTAATAGGACGACGATTCTCAAAGAATTGGCGCAATCAAGGAAACCGATTAATCCTACGCTTTTTACACTCGGCAAAAACCCACTAATCCTCCGGCTGCAGGAATTTCAACATGATTTACTAGAACGGCTGGTTCGGAATTTTTTAACTGTCTACGTACGGATTCACTGAACCGAAGCATGTTACACGCTCAAATGCGCTCTGTCAACGTGCAACAAGCTGGCATCTGATTTTTCATCCGACCGGCCAATACGTTATCCCTCGTCTGCGATTAGGACAATTAGGAAACTAGATACTGATATTATCTATAGCTTGCGCGGTTTAATTAGAACCAACCGGATTCAAATTTTATGATCGATGCGACCTTGGAAATTTCCTTGATAACATCTCTCTAATCGAAGCTTCACAACGGGTTTCAATTGCTCTCCAAAATGTCCAGATTCCAACGTTCATCCGGTAACATTGTTACGCACCGCCCTCAATTCGCCATGAAATAAATAGTATTTTGCTTAACTGGTTATAATATTTGTTTCTTATATATTTCGCAGAACTCACACTTCGTCAATTTTTCTCGCTAGTTGAAGAATATACTATACTATTTCATTACTCCAATATAATATACAAATTCAATACGAATGCAAGAAATCAAATTACTTTGATAATGAAAAGATAATAAAAACTCTAACTTAATACATAAATATTTGCAGTCATCGAAGTTACCGTCGAAAACTATACTGATGGTATTGCATTGAGATATTGGTTGCCAAGACAGCGATGAGTGTGTAACGTAATTCTACTGCACTTAAAATGATTCTGCATCAATAGTTTTCTTTTCTCCGTGTATCTTCTCAAAGTGTTGAACGATCAGTAAATTTTCTAGAATTTAAAAGAGGCAAGATCTCATTTCGAGGTGACAGATGAACTGGCAGATCTAACCTATAGTACACTTATTTCTATCACTACAACCAGTTGATGTAGATGACATTTCTACAGTGAGTGGAAGAAAAATTACAAAACTTTTGTCCAAAAAGCGAAGCATTTGCAGAAAACATTTATCTGCAACTATGTAGCAACTGTGTAGAAGCTCTTTTCTATGTATTACAAACTCATTTTTCAGTTCGACGTAAACCATATCATTAGCCACATATATACCCTAGTAAAAATATTTTAATAATTTTAATAAACATTTTTATTTTTCAATGAGGCCCTTTAAGGAAAATTAAAGAAAGTCAAATCTGGCGTTTATGTGGCGTGTAATGTTCTCCCTAAGAATTGCCAGATTTTGGCCAATGTATTGGGAAGATTAAGACCTTATGGTGTTAACTAGAATTATTTTATTCTGGTGTTTAGTAAATTTTCCAATTGGCCAATTCTAAAGACTGGGAAGGAAGTCTCACAGAGGGCGCAAAGAGCGAACAGCGTCCAAAACTTAGACATTTTATTTTAGAAATTTTAACCTCCAAGCGAAGAAAAGTTGCAGATATTAAAAAATTGTCAAATTTGTTGGGACAAAATAATTAGGTATGAAACTTAAAATTATATTAAAATGTGTAATAAAATCAGATACAAATATTTATATTAGTAATAGAAGAAGTATTAGTAAGAAGACATAAAAGCAACTTGCAGAAAATACGTCGATGAAGCTATCAATCGGGCATCGTGGTGAACCATCACTGGCGACGAGCAGGTGGATTTGCCCAGATTTGACCACGTCTCCAAGACTGCTGGAACAGTTTCGGGAAGATCTTCTCGTACACCATTAACTTGGATTCGAGACCATGTTGCCAAACGGGGTTTGCTCTGATGCCCGAGAGGCGTCCACAGATGAGGCTCAAAAAGCGATTGAAATCAGCCACGGTGCCCTATTTATATCAAGTGACCTAATCACATCATTAAGGAGGGGGTCATTATGACCGTTCGCCAGTTGCGCTGGTGCGACTACAGTTTTCGCACAAATGATATATTTTCACAATTGGAAAATGAAATATTCTAATACAAAAATTGTCTTTGAATTCTTTCAAATAAACCTTATTCTACTTATTCGTTTAATTTATCAATATTTATATCTTAATTCATTTTGAATTCATAATTTTTTAACAGCAAAGTTTTTAGGGCTAGCCTTATTTTATATAATAAGGGTCTACTTGAACAGAAATAAAATAAAAAATATATTCGGCTCAACCCTGGATTGCTTAATTAAGGCCTATCATGGCTTGCTATTTTGGCGTTCATATGAGAAGGCATTACACACCAACAAAGAGCCAGATGTTAACCTAATTAGGACCTTACAAGAGCCCAATGAGTTCATTTGGGCAGCAATAATTAGGGCCCGAATTCAATTTTTACTAGGGTAACTCCGAGTCCTAAACATATCCCCAACTAAAAACAAAAACCGAACGCTTAAATACCCTGACGACAACCTTAATGTAAAGAACACAACATGAAACAATGTCAATGAATCTGATAGTACAGTAGATGTTTGCTGGGATAAAAAAAATCGGGGTGGTCTGTTTGAAAAGAATTCTCTTTGGTTTAGGTATGTCTCTGTTTTCGTCTCACATGGTGGTTCGTGGCGCTTTTCAGCATTGGCGCGCGCGTGCTCTGGATGCGCACCTCCGCAGCCTGATTAGCATCACACCCCAATCTCGAGCGAAGGCCAATGGCACCCTGTCTGGTCTGCAAGCCATGGATGTGTAACCGGGCTGTAGGGCGGCTGGATAGTAAGTTCACCGTAGTAGTGGAACGCGTTGCGCGACATAAATATGTATGTATCATCCGCTCTGCGACCTGCCCCACTACCCCACTAGGTCAGACTCATGCTTCATCACAATGAGCACACACCTTACACCCCGTCGCTGGCTGTTCCTTGTTCCCATTCAAGTGGATAACATGAACGAAAAACTTCGTCCCAGGTCACCTGAAGAGCTACCGGTCATCGAGTCAGTCATCTAATTGGTCTCTACCATTTGACGTAATGATTAATTACATTCAATGCCAGGAATACTACTCAGATCAAATTCCTGATGTTATCGACACGCCGGAATTCCTCCGCCGTTCTTCCATGATCTCATTTGATTTCGTTTCTCCCGGACCAATGTCAGATATTTTTGATATCATTAGTGACATTAGGCAGGTTCGTCAAGACACATCCTCGGATCTCAAAATGATTCGCAGTATATGAGATAGAAAACGATCTGCGGATTTTAAAATTAAACAGGGTTTACGAGGAAGACGAAAAGAGAGGGTGAATCACGTGGATGCGGGTCTCATGAATACATGCAAGCCGCGAACTCTAATCGAGTAGCAGAAAGCGAGGACGACCCCACGGTGAAGTGTGTGCGCTCCAGGGGGCGCCGGCTTCGTCCGCTCAGCTGACTTCGATCAGTGACGTTGCACGCAGTGACGTCACGGGGACTGTGACGTCGGGACGACGGCGCTCGATTCGCGGGGGAGTCGGGCACAGGTGGGGGACGAGCCGAGGGTGAAAACCCAGAACGAAGGTGGTAGCTCTTACATATTTATGCCACGTTCCACGCGAAACAGCCATCCCGGAAGCTCCGGCTGAAACGAGCCCGCGTTGGCCTTGTGCTGCGAACTTACGGGTTGCGATGCTAATCCGTAGTCCGGAGATGATATCTGCGAGCGATGTCGAATTTTGAAGAGCGCGAACTAGGTGAGAGCGAGACTCTTTCTGCATCCAAAAAGAGCACACCCCGAGACCACGTGGCCGGTGTCAACGTGTGTGCATTATATTCGCAATGCGATCGCGGGCATGGTCCTGTTTGAATGCAAAGGAAAGGATATACGCTCAGTCACGTAAGGGCACTTGTATAATGAACCCGAAGATTGATGTTCACCGATCATCTCAGCCGTAAGACAGAAGCGGGAAGCCCCGGCACGAGATGCCAACGCTGAATTAATTGACAGCCGATCTTGTAGGCTTTTGAAAAATGATCCTCCTGAGTGATAACACGTCCTTTTTCTTTCTCTTTCGTCATTAACTGGTTTGTCACTATAAAGGTCCGGGGAGGAGGACACGAAAGTATTTGCCTGTGGTAAATTATTCCGCTGTCAGAATCAACAGTCAAATTGTGACGCTGCCACAAATGGCAACCAAGTGCGGAGTACAAAAACGACCTTCGCCATCAGTCGAAGGCCAATTGAAGGAAAAAAAAGACTGTCGACAATGCCGAATATTGATTCTCAATTATTATTCTTTGACAGTACTTATAAATCACACTGGCCTTTTTGTTTTGAAATTAAACTTCTCATAAAAGTCGAACACCTGAAGATCAAAAAACATCGGTGGAAAAAATAGTTTAGTCCCTAAAAACCGGCAGCAGTGACGGTGTTTTATCGTGACCTTGACCTCGTGATAAGATTTTTGCATAGTGTACTGCTTTTGCTTTCTCCCCCAATTATCATTAGATAATGATTTGCTAGCGAGTAGTGGCGTGTAAAAGGTTGACTTTTTTTTCTAACACGCGGCTTGAAACGAGAAAGAGCCACCGCGTATAATACGATGTAAATGGCATGTGCATTCGTGATGCACCGAGGCCCTTAATATGTCAATCATTTTTCTGCAGGAATAATTACGGCGCGTCTACGCCGGGAGCTCAATGCCAAGCGTGTCGTTGCAATTGGCTATAAGCGTGCGTTGCCAGTGATTTATACCATTACCGTTTTGTGCGGTCACCCTTAGGAAACCATGAAAATTATCGTTAACTCGTACGAGTCGGCTACCGGAATACGAAAATTACTGGACAGGTAGGCGGGTATTTGCATACCCGCTGCTGCCGCAAGAAACAATTATTGCTCGGCGTGTATGGCAAAAGTCTCTCTGAGATGGGGGAGAGCGTTTTATGCAGTGTGTATTAGGCGCGCGAGACGACGGGTCACGTTGTTTGAAGGATGGCCGTGGACGGACGTGGGACGGGGAACAGTGCTACACGCGTGTTGTCACGAATCGCGCAGGATGCGCGTGTCTTTCCTTATTCGCAGTCACCATGCTTATAGATACCGTTTAGGAAAAATGTGCGCCCGTTTGTCGTCGTGTTTCGCCTGCTTCCGCTACTGCTGATAAACATTCATCTAAACGTGTTGAATAATATATTTATCAGGGACCGAGCGGTGTCCACGTTTCCTACTTGCTACTAGCACACGTAGGACAGTCAATTTTTTTTCTATTTTAAATTAGCTATCAAGAAAAAACATTTCAAAATAATAATTTTTTATTCAACAAATTTTTTCCGGTATTCGATTATTTAGGCACGGAAGTTAAAAAGCTCAGTTTAATGATCCCATGCGATCTTAACGCAAAATTTTTAATCTTAAATTATTTTTTTACTATACCGATTTTATACCCGGTAATTGAGTAATAATAAACCGCTGATCGGTTTAAATATAAATTGTTTAATAGTACTGTAATAATCCTCATTTGATAATCATACAAGCATATTGAGTACATTTTTGTTCGAGATTTTCATATATATTTGAGAGCTTAATCGTAGAATGTTAGTTTATAGTATACCATTAGTTGAAGATAAAAAAAATGGTGTATTTGGTCTAACAATATCAGAAGGTCTCAAAGAATGTATCATTCGTATGTATTGACACGTTTATTGACGTATTTAACTTTCTTAATGAATTTATCGCAGTTGAAAATCGTAGCAATTGCTTGAATGCTTGTTTTATAAAAATTTCAAACAGAATTTTGGAAACTATAAATTTAAAACAAAATATGGATTAATAATCAATTTCAATTTTTTTCAAATCAACAATTAAAAATCGATTGTTGATAGTCGTTTTTTTTCCATCAACCATCCATCCCTAACTTCACTTGTGATGGCTCAGAACACGAAATGGATACCAGCGTGGCGTCGGTTCTGTTTGTCAATGAGAAACTGCGCGCGCAACGCTCCCGTATGATAAGAACTTGGGTTTTATCGGCGAGCAAAACGCGGGCAATTCGATTCAGTAACAGGACGCACAAAACGGCTTGTTACAGTTAATAATAATATATAAACATTTTATCTCATTAATACGAATGCAAATTCATATTAATTTAATTAATTCATATTCGTATATTATGTTTTATTTATTTTTTTTTATTAAACAAAAACGATCAAACGAAGCTATCAAACTAGGGCTTTGTCTAAAGGATCCCCTGCCCGCCATGAAGGGCCTATTTATTTCCCTAAACTCCCTACTTGTATGCATGTATGTTTCGAAAATTCAAATTGACACTCTTTTGGAGTAGAAGTTTTAAAAAAATGTATGCACACGTGCAAAAATCTTCTTCACACTTTGCACGATATGGTAAGTTATTGAAAACTATAATAGATAGGGTCACGATTTTGAATTTCTATCTGTAAGATACATGGCAATGCGATAAAAAGGCGTAAATTATTTAATAAGCTGGTATGCCTGCAGTAATCAATACCCCACTCATTACTAGTGTAAATAAACAATATCAACAGGAACACGACAAACTATTCAATCTCTAATGGCAATCGCTTAATGAGCATATCAATCTCGATAGCCCTAATTGATACATTCGCCTGGAATTAACATCTCTGTTAGCGCGCGAGTCCGTGCTTTAACGCTCAAAAAGTATCAAAGTGAAGAATCACGTTTTACAGTTGAACCTCCTCGACAGCAGGTATGCATTAACATGCACGCTACGGAGAAAAGCACGAAGTGTAATCATTAATGACGATGGAATTCATGAGCAAGTTGAATGCGTCCACGATGAAGAGATGGTCGGTAATAATCGCCCCGGATAATCACGGCTGATCGCAGATCGGAAGCACTGTGTCAGCGGGTCAAGTGACTAGCCGCCCGGGGTTAATTAGCCTAAGATCAAGAATAGACGCTAGATTAGCAAAGCTCTTGGACACATACGGCGCGGTCGTGATTGCATTGCTGCACGAAAGTAAATTCACCTCACCGACTAAAGTATAATAATTGCCATCATCGACGATTCATTATTCTTCTGCTCGTTAGGCCCTGGTCGATACGCTGCAACGTTTCATTTTAATTAGATTTCAATTTTTTACAACTGCATCGAATTTGTCATGCGCGAAAAAAACAAAGATTAAAAATTAGCCACTAATCGAGTTGTTTTAGTTTGTAATTACATTTTGATACGTTTATATACGTGTTTGCGAATAATTTTGATACCAAATTCGTTTGGGCTTTGGCATAATATGTTATGAAAATAGAGACTGAATTAATTATTTTTGACGATATTTGCAAAATCATTCGAAATAATAATACAGTTCATATTGATCGCAGGTATATTATATTGGAAACTATTTAAATTTAATATTAGAGTACAAATTATATACTCAGGTTAAAGTGAATTTGTGTGTACATAGTGCACTGAATTGGGTTCGATTTCATTCAATTTAGATTAGCTTTGTAGAAACTTATCCTTAAATACAATTACGTTAAGATAAGTTTCAATAAATTTCAACGCTATAATTCCGGTTGTAATTGAATTCCAAACTTGTTGTCTTTATCATATGACTTTCGTCGATATTCAGAATGACCTAACTTTATATTATCTTTCAAAATATCTAAAATCAATTTCTTTTATCATTTTATATCAGTCTTCATTTACATAGATAAATGCATCTCTAGATCAAATTTGTTTCTCTATTTAAATTACGTTAGAGACCGCTAATTTTGAAGATTGCAATTCCATTCAAAAAATGTCTCAAAAAAGCTCGTACTCTCGAACTGACGAAAAGATGAAAATGAAAATCCTTTTGACAGGCGCCCTAAACTTGGAGCACCTGCAAGCGCAGTTGGTGCAATTTTTTCGCTATCTCAAAGGCAGGCAATTTTTCTCGAAAAGTAGTTTGGCTAAACGTAACCTTTCTTACTACCCTCGACGAGTGCGTCCTAGTCGCAGGATGTACGAGGCAAAAGCCTTGGTGGAAAAACAGAGAAAGGAAAGAGAGGAGTGAGTCGAGCGTGCAGAACGCGAATCGAGTAAAGCGCTCGACTGCAATTTTTCTCGCCACATACGTGACGGGAATCAGGATGAAAGCAGGAGAGGGCTGAGAAAAAGAAAATGCTTGCGGCGAATTTCGGTCGGCATGGCGGACTCTCGGAGTGAGATACGGACCATATCGCTGGGGCAACTTTCTACTTCTTCGCGTAGCCTGGACCGACCGCCCTTTGCAATTTCTCGAATGAAAATTATTATCCCGAAAAGAAATTGCGACAGAGAAGAAAAATAAACGAAACCGTGGTATTAATTAGCGCGAATTTCATCTTTGCGCGCGGGTTCGTTGCACACCGAGAGAAGAGTGCGAAAGAATAATAAAAGCGAAATACCAGAGGCTGGCGAAGAAGCAGAGGCGCCTATATCGAAAGTAAATCAGACGCTATTGGAATCCACATTAGATCTCTAAGTCTGATTCGCATTGACGCGAATCGTGCCTCTGGGGCGGAAAATATGATTGCCTCGTCTTCGCGGGAGGGGTACGTCGAGGTAGGATTAATGCTACCCTCGGGGTTCCACGTACTCCCACCTTTCAAACATCTTTCACTCTCCGTAACCATGTGTATGTAACACCAAACTTATTATCTTAACTTAATTGCTCCACTGAAATTTATATCCCCGAGTTCTATATTGATTTCTAGAAATAGAAATAATTATATCAAACGAGACCCTCGAGTAGGAATGATCGAATGTTACTCTCCCAGAAGATCTTGGATGCCTATAAATGCAAAACAATGTCGATGGAAAACAATTTCAATCGAATGCTCATCAAATTCTTCAAATGAAATTCTCGTTCGAAAAAGAAGCATGAGATTAAGATAGAGTTATAGAGAAACGTGAAGCGAGAGCAGTGATAAAGAGGGGAGGATTAATCTTTGACGCGGGATCAATCAGATATGAAGTTGTAGATCGCAATTCGAATTATCCGGATCTAGGGAACTCAAAGTTTTTTTGGGGGCACACACGTGGGCACACGCGGAAAGTCGACTCGCGTAAACGAAGACCACGACGTTTTTTTATTGTGTCACGTGCAAAGGCATGGCGGCTACCCCATATATCAGTTGTGTCAGAGGGGAGACGTCGATATCCTACGATCAATCATTAATAAGGTCTGAAACCCCAAATATATAAAGCCCAACCCTCTCCACTTTCACGGTTTACCGGAAAAAATGTATCGCCAACTGTTTCGATCCCGGATTGATGGAATTTTATATTTCCGTACGTGATTTGATGTGCGATTGATATTGGGACTCTCATACATTTTCTTATCAATAAAAATTTCAAATCCAAAAAAATAATGTCCTATTCATTTTTGTTCTTGAAATTTCTTCTTCAAAACAACGTTTCTTTTTTCTTTTTTTTTTTTTTTTTTTTTTCCTTAAGATTTTGTTACGCACATTCGAGAAAATATCAGCGGCATCTTATCCTGCAGTTTTAAAAAGTCGAGTCAGCGAGACTGCAAACGCAAACACTTATGATAAGCTTTCAGGCTGAGATAAAATCTTTGTTTGGTGTTCTCTCCAATGTGTACCCATTTTTCTTGCTCTGGCGTTAATAGTGCCACCGTGTACTTTCAAAATCTGGCATTTCTGTTCGCGATATTCTTTGATGATCGAAGGAGAAGAGCCGCTTTTCAATGTTGATATGCCCATTGGTGTACGCGCAAGCGTTTGTCCCCCTACTTGTCGAAGCTTCCCGCAGAGACCGGCAGAAAGCACGCCACAATGTTAACCCGGTTTTCAAAATCAACAGCTATTGCTGCGATTTAAAACGTCGTTCCCTTTCGGCGACCATTGCGGTCCTTGCGCAATGTGAGCGCCGGGATTCCGCGAGGATCAGCAAAATCCAAAAGAACCATGCTTCGCTTGCACACATCACATATACTCGAATTCAACGCTATTACCAAACATGAAAGGTTCTTCAAAATTCGCCGACTAAATATGACTTTTATTTTAATTCAAATTTTGTTATAAATTTTGTTGCTATATTTGAAACAACAAAAAATTATTTTTCATTTTTTAGTGTAATATATTTATAATGCTGATAACAAAAATTTGAGTTTCAGATGGCCATTACATGTTTTAGATGTGTATTTAATTAAATGATAAAGATTTTTAACAAGTGTCTTACATATACATTTAGTTAAGATATTTTTGTCTTAAATCAAGACAAACATTTTGATTGAAGATATTTATGTGTTTTAAATTGAGATACTTTTGAGGCATCTTTTATGAGTTTTGATAGAAATGTCAAAACTTTTTTGTGAAATGTTTGTTTATTATGTCTGGTTATGAATGATTGAGAGCACTAGCAAAAATATGTTTTGATACAGTTTAAAGATTCATCTCTATACTGGGTCAATGTTATCCCTGGGGTCAGGGTAACCCTAGTTTATGGTGGGCCGTATTTATTATTATAAAATCAAAATGTTCGATAACATCAATAATCGACTCATGATTTATTCGTGCGCGACTTGTGAAAACACAAAGCTCTGTGTTATAGCAAGGATACTCTTGGCTATAAAGTTCCATAAAGAAGACAAACGCGAACTCGATGCCGGCAGCTGAACTCTGCATCATTGATGCAAGCTATTCCCCAAACGGCGCTATATCCGGCGTTAAGGTCGTGGTTTATCTGCCCATAACTGTGAAATATCTTGCACTGACGATGCGCCGGGACTGATTGGCGTGAGCCGTTGCGCTGAAATAAATCTTTACGTCTCTCGTTCTGGTAGGCCGTCTTCCGTCACGTCTACGAACTGTCAACTATTCTCGCGCCGGCTGCTCTGATCTGGATTTGCGACGTAATTAAGGCTTATTTTGCACTGAAAACAATATACTTATAAATAAACTCGGCGATTTCGATTCTCAAATCTTAGAATTGAACGAGAAAACTTTCTACCAATCGAAAAGTTGTTCTACTTTTACATCACTATTTACTTATTTCACAACTTTTTGAATTAGAAATAAAAATGAAGCAGTGTGTGTGATTGTCGCTCAAGTGACAACTCGAAAACAATTATTTTCGAGCTTGTGATTTTGCACTTTTGATAAGTTACATAATTATGAGTGAAATTATGAATTACCAGAAGCAATTCATTTATTTACGTCACTGAATTGCTCTAAATTTACAAACACCAGCAAAACAATGTTTGATCCCGGAATTGTTTAATTAACTTGACATTCGTAGATTCAAAATATAAATGCAAATTGCTTACCATCAAGTTAAGTTATGATTCTTCTATGATGAACTAAATAATAATTTCATCACGTCAAGATTTAAAATAATTATTTCAATTTGTACATTCCACCTGAAAACAAGTGAATTATAGTTATTCTTGGCTAAAAAAAAAGAAATTTTTTTATAACAAATAAAAAACTCAACAAATTCGCTCATTTCTGTAACGCACTTTTTTGTAATTAAATTGAAACTGGTTTTTTCGCTGGCGTTAAAAAGAAAACATGCATACGTGGTCTGAAAATCCTGCAGGATTAAATCTTGCCAAGGCAAGAGAGGGTTCTGGTAAGCGATTTTGGCCCAATTATGCGCGTTGGATTCGCCGGGCACGGTAAATTCGATCAATCTAGATGGGGGTTCCCCGAGGTACGATCTCGCAGAGCCATCGGTTAACAGCGAGAAAGATCGTGCAGCCCTATAAGGCCCAGAGGCGGCCTTTGGACCATAACAATGCGGGCCGGTTCACGATGTCTCGTAAATATAAATGATGCTGCAACGCGCGGTTACGGCTCGCTACCGTATGCGTGCTCATGTTTTCGAATGTCGATGTGAAACATAAACGCGCGCGGTGCGTGCAAACCCGCGCCTTTATTATTTTTCGTCGCATAAACCTTTTTCAAACTTTAATATCCCTGTTTTACACCCATCGCTAACTCCATTGTCCGGCTGGATACTGCCGACGATAACGATCTGTCCGCTGCAAAATGTTCGTACATCAATAATTTCAAACAAAATGATTGACATCTTGACTGAGTTACTCTTGACATTTCTTGTACAGTGCCAACAATTATTTTGGCATATAGATATCTTGACGGAAGAAATTGTACTATCTCAGTTGCATAAGCATGGTAATCGGAATACAAATAAACTGCAAATGAAAGGATGCCTTTTTACAAGCAAAACAAATTAATCTTCGTATTGTCACGTGGGAGGAACGCTATTAATGCCAATTATCCACGAGACTCTCGTCGGAGTCAATCGAAATGGATCCGTGAAAAGTGGCCAGTGAGAGAAGGAGAAAACAAGAAGCTCAAACTTTATCATAATAAGTTGTTTCGTTGCAATTTGATGTCAAAGGTCGAGTTTACTAGGCGAGGATGCAAATCAACTGGTAATTTTGAAATAGTCATAAATCTTGAATCTTTAAAAGGTCTTGGATCAAATCATTAGTCTTGCATAGCATTAACAAGTGCACGACAAGTATACGTGTTTGTCTAGCAGACTCTCTCGGTTGTCTCTAAATGATATGTTAATTTTATCTGGATTGACAAATTGATATTTTCTTGTGCGAAACGATTGTTAACTGCCGTCAGAGTCTGTTGAACGAACTGCTTTTTCATGATGAGGTCGAATTGGATGCATGTAATGTACAATTATATTTCACAAAAACACTAAACTTTTCTTCGATACTTTTGAACAATGAAAAAAACCTGCCGATAGAACGTATATATATATATATATATATATATGCACGGAGATATTTGGAATATTCTTATTGAATTGATCGAATTTTAGTATATTTTCATTTAGTAAAATAGTGTTGTAATAAAAATATCACAAGAAATGGTGTCTAATATTAACGGAAAATACAAACACAAAGGAATAAAATTTGCTTTTTTCTAAAAATTCATTACTTATTCAGGATGCTCAAAATTTAAGAAAATGTTTGTGTGTTTTCAAGAAGTATTCAACTTTTATAAAAAAAATACTTAATCATTACACTATGCAAAAAAATGTATTTATGCATTTGAAAATTATGTATTTAAAAATTATTTTACCTATTTCAATCCGTTTTTATATTATCACTGGTATTTTGCGTATCTTCCATCAGTCATAAGCTATAACCATATGATTATATTATATTGAACATTTGATGTTCAAAGTTTTATGCGAAGAAAGATTGTTTGATAAGAAATAAAAATTCGTATATACTGCTAATTTTTCCAATGATTAAGTCACAGTGAGGTCACATTGTACCACAAAAAGTTCTTATAAAACAATGCCACTTTGACAGATTCGATTGAAAAACTGGTTCAATGGTCAGAATCGATCGATAATTGAAAACCCGACTTATTATAAAAGTAGAGAAATTAATTTCATAAATAAAATTGTTTTCGGTACTTTAAAAGTTATGATTTCTGGCTTATTTTTTTACATATTTTCAGTTCTACCGGAGTTACGGGTTAGACTACATGTTTTATTTTTATGAATTACAGGGAATATTTTTTGTTTGGTGATTTTCATGAACATTTTGTAAAATATTTGACCATTTTGGGACTTTTGAAACACCCTGTAAGAGTTCAACTGTTACCTGTATGACGATATTCTCTGTTTCGTACACTCCAACGATTCGCCCGCGCACCAACGCTTCTCAGATTTGAACACTAATACGCGCGCACTATTTTAAGTTATTCTCACCTAAAAACGATTCGTGACTCCGTACAGATAATGGGTTAATATAAAAAAAGGAAACAAAACAAAATAAAGTGGAAATGTCAGCTGAAGAGCATTCGAAATACGATTGATTGAAGGTAATAATACCATTTCGAAAAGTTTCACAACATATATAGATTATATGATAAATTTTTTAAAATACATATGGAGTTTTCAGAGTATATAGAATAGAAAATTAGTTTTTTTTCGGATATCGAGTATATGCAGTTATACTTGAATTCACCAGACTAATTTTAGTGCATGATCAATACTAGAAAATCATGTTTTACCGTACCATATTTTGTAGAAATAAAATACAATAAAATGAAAGTTGAAACATTTTTTTCTATCGAAGCAGTAAGATTAACTATGAAAGTTTTTTGTCACTAATTTTAAAACTGGATGTCAAGTGATGTGTGTCTCCACTTAAAATGATTTTACCATGCTCAATATAATCAATAAGTACTGTAACTTATATTGACAAGAGACTATTCTTGTAGAAAAAAATCTCCACATATTATAATATCTCAACCATTACACAACTTATCAGACAGTTGCATAATACGTCAATGTCTCTTAAAACTGCAACTGATCGAAAACAAATAATAGAAACATGTCATATTTAACTTCTGTCGTATAAATGAATTACATTTATATGTTGATAGTATTTGTTCAGAATAAAAATTTGGATACGATCGGAAGCAAAAGAAACGTTCTCAACGTCTTTGAGAATAGTTGAACAAAAGAAATAAACAGTATCACTTTTGCGAGTGACAACATTTGAATTTCAAGAATTGCGTATATGAAAAGCAAAACACCGATAATGACCTTAATTACTGACGCTTTAGCTCGGTGGAACAACGCAAAAGTCGACAATTTGCGATTTACTCGGCTAAGTGCAAGCAAGCTTTTATCATTTGAACGCAGGTATCCGATCGGCACCGAGAAGCGAAGAGGTGGCGGGTCTGAACGCGGGGTAAGATGCACCGCGGGGAGATGCGGGGAGGCAGGCAGGATGGTCCATTAGGCGATATCGGGTCCATCGCACGGTAGCACCACGCTCTCTGCATCTCAATGCCGAGGCAAGAGGAACGAACTCGAGCAATTTGGGTCCGGGGTCTGATCGATCGCACGCACTGGAATTTGCTGAAACCGGCCCTGGACCTCGAACAACACCGGTAGCCCTGGCGGCGTTGTTTTCCGATTTACCGCCACACGACGCTCATGCGTACGCGTATCAGGACGCCTTTACGAGCTGGCTGTTAGTTTGCTAATGAGCACATCCTCAGCGCTAGGCGAATTATATTAGAGCGTTATATCCGAACAGCTCATTTGTCTTCGTACAAGGATACTCCTGAACGTTTTATATACGTATATATATAGCAAATGAGAAATCGGCCAACATCAAAAACAGATCTGACCAATCAGGTTTTGGACCTTCGCTAAATCCAAATTGCAAATTCTAACTTGGGTCAGACTTCGAAGGTCCACCAGGTTTTATATTTTATTTTTATTTATGTTTGGGTAAAAACGAATAAGGTATGTGCTGTACATAGGTAAAATATATATGTCAGGTATAAGTGAGATACTTGGGTCATAAAACATATGTCTGTCATCATGTAAACTGTTCAAAATAAAATAACACTTTGTGCGTTATTCTTATGATGCGATTTTTATTTGGACTAGTGTATGGGTTTGGGCCAAAAGTATAGGTTTCAAGCTTCAACGTGGTATAATTTAAAAGACTTTTATAATGGAATTCACCAAAGTTTAATGATTTTCAAAAATCACTTTTCAAGCGGTAGTAATTGTCTTAGAGGTGAGAGGGGTAATACCGGAATCTTAAGCGGAAACCAATTTAAAAATGAAAATAACAAATCTTGTTATTTACAAGAAAAATTGTGTTTTTTATTTTTAATTTTTAATATGAAATAATTCATAATAATTTCATCGTAAATTATAGTTTAAGAAAGTAAAGTCTCTCAAATGATTTCATTTGTGTTGATTATATTAAAAATGACACATCATGAAAGTTATATTTCCATCTACTATGATTTTATAAAATTAAATCAAACATGAACGCAACACGATTTTTATAAATAATATAAATATTGAATTTACTGTCCATATTGTCCGACACTCGTCAAGTGTTTCATTATCACATTATTAAATATCAAAAAATTAACATTTTTAATCTTCAGAATCACTTAAATAATGAAATCTGTTCATATTTTTCTACAACAATTATTTTTTTAGCTGATCAATTAATTATTTTTCAGATGATGATATGTGAAAGCTACATGAAAACTTTATTAATAACCAAATTATTAAACGATTTACAAGTTAGTAAACTTGTTCGATAAGCATACTTTGATTTGTACGATATAATCGTACAAATGTTTTTGCAAAAATCTTGATTATTAATGATAAACCAGTGCCTGCCCTTGTTACCTAACTGTCCATAGTGGTCGTTTCTCATCTAAAGTATTTTTTACTTTTGAAAAAGAAAAAGTGTGTCATCACTTTTTTCAACTGTACACTATTCTAATATATTTTACTATCACAAGTAAAATATATTATCATATTATAAAATATATTACATATCTACATTTATACCTGGCATTTTTGCGCTGTAGTAATTTTTTGTGAAATTTTCCAGAAAAAGAAGAAATAACAAGTTTCATTTTGTTTTCATTTTCTGGACTGCAGATAAGGCTTGGTGGTAAACCAAATTTATTCGCCCGAATAAAGGCACCTTTCAATGGTGTCGCGATTAGGGACTTGAAATATCCTGCTCAATGAGATGTGGTGTTGCAGTAACAGTTTTCGAGTAACATTAATTACCAATTCTAATAAAGCAGATACATCAATTATCATGAATGCCCGTCATCTTAATTGCCGGTGCAAGTTTTTCGACTATTCCGAAGGCGACTGTGGATACGGAGTGCTCGAGGAATGGTCATTGAGAATGCCCCGAAATATATAAATCATGCAGCGATCCCAAGTAAAAGTAAAACGTCGATGTTCTTAGTAACGCAATGCGGCGCATGCGACCGGTGCCATTATCGCGACGCGGCATGCAATAGCATGTCTCAATCTGAAAAATCCATTAGCCATCGCCAGGGGACTACTCGGTACCGGACGTCGGCATACGAATGCCAACGCTTAAGGTCCGGCTCGTTAATGGCCAGCTTTAGAGGATATCAAACCAGAATGAGAAGCTCGACTTTACTTTCTTACAGCGTAAAATTGATTTTTCTTGTCATCCCAGTAAATTCTCTCGATTCACACTTCAAGGATCCAAAATTTGCACACACGTTTCAAGTTTAGAAACTATGAAACTTGAAGTCAAAACTGAGCGTCAGTAACGAAGAAAAATTCAAGATTAAATACTAAGTGTTTCAGATGAAATTTTTATCGGGTACCAGCAATCGAAGATTAAAGTAGATTTTTTTTTCAACGATTAAAACATTATTCTTGTCAATAATTGCTTGTGAACATTGAAGGATTATAAATCTTGATCTCTGAAAATATGATGTTTTTATGATGCAGCGCTAAAGTTTCTGGTAATGAGCAATTAATCATTAGTTTGCAGTTTTGGTTTAAGAATGTTGCACATAATAATGCTTTAAGAACTTTTTGAAGACACGCTGGTATGAAAGAGCAAAAGTTATAACCTTGACGGTGTAGTCTCGTTTTGACAGCGAACGTGTTTTTGAGGACACTCGACATTTGGATTGTCTTAGATGTTTCGTCGTCGAAAAATTCCACGTTAGAAATTTTTCGTTCGTGACAATAAATGTGCGTGAAGTCGGTCGGTCGAAAGGCGTCGAGAAATCGAAGGACATCTTGCAGATACGAGACCGGTGAGGTAAGCGGGGCTCCGACGTTCAAAGACTAGATTTTCCTGTCAATAAATCAAGCCACGCTAGGCGACCTCAGCATTTCTGTCATGGCAGCGATCGCCGCTCCCTGCTTCCTTATTCATGCTTAAAAATGTTCATGCTCAGAAAAACACCTTATCCGCGGATAAAATGAAAAAAAATATCATAATTATACGTTCTACATAAATTATGATTTTTTCCGTTTCACAGTGGAAATTTTTTCGTCTCGATTCTACTCACTTTAACAGTTTTTTTTTTTAATTTTTTTTACCTCCCACTTATTATTGTTCGTTTTTTTTTCTACGTCTCATGACGTTTAACGTTTGGCTAAAATTTTTTTCTCGAATTTTTTGAAAGTCGAAGCACTTTGAAGCGAATGCCTCTGAGAGTTAAATTTCCCGTTTTTAATCGAAAAAAATTCAAAGAAAACATATGTTACTATAATATTACATACCGTTCATCCGGGCAAAACCTTTTTTTTTGTTCGTTTTCCGTGCGGTAAAAGCGAATTGTATTACAAAACCGTCTACGTAATTGGCGCGGACGGTTTTTTGATGAAACGCGTACCCAGAGTGCTCTTACGGAAAATGCGATATTTCCCGCGATTATAGACAGCAAAATAAGCCGGGCATTTAATTGGAGCACGGTCGCGGTTCTGGCATTAAGTATGATGTTGCATCGAGTTCAATTAAAATGGAAATCGGTAGCGGTCACTTTCGTCCCGACGTGTTATTTGGATTTCGCTGGTTTATGACAATCCCGCCCTCCTCACCCCTGTGCATTCACTAGCTCAACATTTCTTGAGCAGCAAAGTCTCGTCAACTCGCTTTATTTTACTCTTTTTTTCTATTTTTTGGAATCACTCAATTTGCACATGCAAATCACTATTGTTCAAAGGATCATTGTTGACAAATGAGTTGTAAATGAACAAGACGTGTTTTTGCGATAATTTTTCGCCTCTAAGTTTCTTTCATTGGATTTTAGGCTGGATAAGGTTACTCGGTTCATTAAAGTGACATTATAACTCGGAAACATTTTTTTGCGTGTCTTTAATATTTAAACACATCAATATTTTTTCAAACAAAATTATCAACATTTTTTTCTTGTTTTTTTTTTTTTTTTTTTTTTTTTTTTTTTTTTTTTTTTTTTTTTTTTTTTTTTTTTTTTTTTTTTTTTTTTTTTTTTTTTTTTTTTTTAAATTTTTTATATAAGATTAAACATTTTATCCCACGTAAGTAAACATTTCACTGCCCAGACGCAGGCAAGTTTACAAGTACGTGAGATAAATAACACGCACATCAATTATTGCAGGGATTAAAAAAATGAAAAAAAAAAAAAAAAAAAAGTATTTGGGCCAGACGGTGGAATCGGCTAAATGGCCAGGCCCAATTCCTGTTTAACAGAGCACTCGTGTTCGAGTGGAAAGAGATAGAAGCTTAATAAGACATCATGACTCGGCAGTATGTCAGGTCTTAAGTGATCAGTTAATTGTGCATTAAACCATAGATAATAGAATTACCAGCACGACTGACGAAGCTCGCAAGAAAAGAAACGAGAGAAACAAGCCCTCCGTAAAATTGAAATCAAAGTCTTGACGAAAAATAGCAGAATAATGGACATCACGATTGAATTGATTAACTCCTTGTGATTGATTGATTACTTTTTAAATACGTTTCACATGTAAATCGCGCCACTCGTTTTCTTGCATTCTGATCGCACCTTTTCTTTCTCTGTCATAACTGTTGGGCTTTGCTTTGAACGATTGCCGGGCCTTATTATTATAATCGTTCAAAATGTTTTGAGTATTTGTTTTGCGTTCTTAACATATACTTATTACCACTCGAACTAACTTACATGAACCGATCGTATCTAGACAATGTTGCGAACTGATTAACCGCGCGATTATTTATGTATTTATGCGTACTTTTTAATGGGTTCACGATTTACTCTTTGACTGTAACGCACAGCTACCGAGTTATAATAATTATCTTTGTACATTGATGTAGTTACCTTATTTCACGAATTCGCTCACTCAAATCAGAGTCTAATTAAGCAATTAGCTAATATGTCAACATGATGTTATGTTACCGTTTCAGTAATACCTTACAGCACTGAAACTGATACAACATCTTATTAATAATTTTCTCCAATAAAATCGGTAAGGAGATACTAATTAATTAATATTTAAATGTAAACTGTGTTTAATTAAAAGTAATTGGAGTTCATAGAAGAATATCATTTATGATGAATAATTTTGAAGAAAAATTATACAATGAAAAGTACAATGAACCGACAGCGATTAATTGTTTCAATTACATCTTATTATGTATATGATTACCTCTATTTTTGGTCATCGAAAATCAACAGGATATCATTTTCCGATTTCCATAATCAATGCTAATTTATCAGGGTTTCAAAGAAAAGGCCCCTGAAGAACAATTTTTTTTGTTTACCACAGAAGATTACTTATACATATCACTGTTTATCTTTTGTTTTTAATTATTTTTTTTTTTATGTAACCGTGGATTTTATAACCTGTTTGGCATAAAGTTGGTTATAAAATCTGTAGACGGTTGAATGTTGTGCAATTTTTTTGGAAGTAAATATACCATTATATGAACATATATAATTTAAATTGTGTTGACTTTGACAACGTAATTCCAGTTAAACGAAGAAGAACATAACAAATTTACTTCATGACTAGTTTGTGAGATTCGTGTTAATGATTTTTGTTGCATTCATGTGATGTATACACACGTGTGAAAGAGAAGATGGACTTATTATCTATTCTCGTTTGTTACAATAAAGCGTGCATTGTGGTCGACCGGAGATTTGCAAGCGAAGAGGAAGGAAGAGAAGAGTAAAGAAAAAAATCGAATGAAAGGATCGAATGCAAAAGGAAGCACACAAGGATTGGTTGGTGATGCTGCACGAAGACGAGGCATGCGCGCGTGCGCAAAGGATCGGTTTATTAAGCGCGGGTCAATTCGCAGTTTGGAGTGCGCGGATGGCTGGGCATTATAAAACGAAATGATCTCGCCGATAGGGATTCATTAACCATCGTTAATTAAGACATTATCACGTCATAATGATCTCGGCGTGATTTAATGAATGAATGAAACACACGTCTCATAAATAATTAATCCCTCGATTTAGTCGTGACCGTCGGCCGTAGCTTCGACGTCAGTTGGTGGTTGCGACAATGCCATCCGATAGGAAACCACACGAAATTGTCATCTTTTACATCCCTCTGCGCTTAACGACGAGAAACATTCAGATCTAAATGAAAAATTAAAATCCGAACATCTTTTTGTCTAAAAAAAAATCTACTAAAATTCGAGAATTTGAACAAAAATGGTCAATATTGTTTCGATTAGAAAAGAATGAAAATAAATGATTATTAATTAAAAATAATAGTATTTATAGCAGAATATGTTAAACGATGTAGGGTAGAAAAAAATTATACCATAAAAATTAACGACTTACGATAAACAACAATTTTTTGTATCAATAATTTTGATTCTAAATGGTCATCATTAAATAACTTGATTATGATAATTATCAATCCGGCCTAATAACAAGCTAAACGATCCTATACATAATCTTCACATTAGATAATCACGCAACCTCGCATATCATCTCAGAATATCGGCACAAAAAAACCCTCAATTTTTCAACTCAAATCGTCCATTCAGCCTATTACAACGAATTAAAGCCTGGCGTTTCCTGTATATGCTTATGTTTTTTTAGGCTGCCCCCGTGCCTTACAAACAAAACGATGAAAAACAATTTCGCAACCTTGACATTTTTCCCCAATTTGAACGATTACTCATACAAATTTTGTTTCGCTCATAAAAATTGTTATTTTATTTTTCAGGTGAGCTGGGTTTCCTTGAAAGTATACGAATCTCAAATCGTTGGTCTTCAAAATCGGTATGAAGAACTGACCCGGGTTGACTCAAAATGTAAAACATATATTTTTCTTGACAGACACCGGTCGAGCTGAAAGTTCTTAAACACGCAGTTTCGTCGGCTGTTTTTGTTTGCGATTGTCACGGGCCTGAACTGGTTAATTCATGTGTCACGAAAAAGCGTCGACCTCCTCGGTGCACCTCGTCAAGTATATTACCGGAAAATCCGGTATTCGCGGACACAAAAGTTGTGCCTGTCCTTTTCCCATTTGCAAAACGCGCGCGATCGCGCTTTTTCGCTCGTCTTCCTTGAGAGATACTACGAATAAAACTAGTCTGACGACAACGATGACGTTGATTCCAGCTAAGATACGTTCAAAAAATCAAGTCTATAAATACCATTTTTACTTGAGAAAAAGCCACGTTTTAGTTAAATTATAATATTTCTTCGATGATAAAAGCAACTGATTTTGCCTCATTAAGTTGAAACGAAAACATACCTGTAACTTAAAAAGTCAATCAAAGATATCGTTCAAAAAAAAAGAAAAAGTATTAGAAACAATTTTTTCGTTCCAAATTTTTTTTAGCTAAAGAAAAAAAGTTTTTTTTTCCTTTAACTGTCCGTTGCGAATTTCAAAGTCGTAACGAGTGTGTGAAAACAAGCAATTGGTAAACGGTGCAAATGACTAATTTATAAACGTGGTTTACAAGCGTGGGCATTCGAGTCACGTCGTATCCCGAATTTTCTCCTTATTTTTTTCTATTTGACTTTGCCAGTACAACTACAGCATGTCACGCGTTGCGCGTATCTCGCGACGCGATTACCATACAATCTGCATATTCCCACGATCAATGCCACTTCCCAGTAGCTGTAAATAGTTACACTTATGATTACAGTCGGGAATCATCAGCCTTCTAACCTTTGCCACCTTTTTCGCGCATTATTAAACAAAAACAAGGAACTAGAAGTGTTCTGTTAAGTGCATTTACGTTCATCACTCCAATGTCACAGGTCATGTGTTACTATGAAATCTACGGATTCTCAATCAAACAATATAAAAATCGTCGAAAAAAGTTAATATGTTGAATAATAAATTCTAACGATCAAATAAAGTTTCGTAAAAAAACATGATACGAAAAAACGAAGTAATTTTTCAATTGAAAAAGAAAAAAAAACATTTTTACCTATATAATTATTTTCATGACATTCAAAAAGTATGTAATTAAATTTATGACAAGAAAAATTGCAAACTATTCCGATCTGACAAAAAAATTAAAATCCCACGAGCTGCTTAAGAAATCATCGTCTCTTCCAATTACTATCGTGTCCGGATACTGAAACTGAGGATCGCTGACGCGCGATTTAAAAAATATTTCTTGCTCAGCCCTCTTTTTGATGCAGTAAATTTTGCGATGCAATTACAAACGCCTGTTGCTCTTTTTTTCATGATTTATCATCCCTCTTCGCATGAAATTTGGCCGCGGGTGAAATGATTCGAATGGAATCCAAGAGCGACCGCCTCGGGGCTTCAATGAGGCAACTGAAAATAGCGTCTTTCAGTGGCGTGTACCCGATCGAAAAGTAAAGTGTATCGGCGGGAGATAAATCGCGCGCAAAAGATGATCGCGTATCAGTCGGCGAGACGCGCGTGTGTGCGTGCAAAGTCAATTGCGTACGAGGCGCACCCAAGACACACTTTGTCACCGAGGCCTCGTTCTCGCCGAGCATTAGAGTCGAGCCAGTTGGTACCAATGATGCGTGTCGTACCTGCATAAGCTTCTAATCACTTGCAACCACACACGTACAAGTGATTGCGACTCATATCTTGTGAAAGTGAAACAAAAAAAATTTTTGACAAAAAACTGGCTTAAAAAAACAGCTGAAAAACAGTACGAGGTTTTGCGCACAAACTCATTTCAAATCTATCATATATATATTTTTTTTTTTCGAATTTATTTTTCTTATTGGAAACAAATATTTTAAATTATTTTTTATTCCTCCCGTCTCAAAATTCCCGTCTTTTATTATTTTTGTTATTTTTTCATAGTTTGTTCGACCAACTAGATGGAATAAGGTTTTTTATATTGAGAATGTACTTGTTGCAACGAGATGGTTTTGTCACGAAGAAAAATAAACTTTGACTGTAAAAGGGAAAGTGGAGCAAAGTAAGACGAGGTACAAGTTTGACGCTCATCTGTCGTGACTCGGACAGAATCTATTCGATTTTGCTAAAAGTTTTGAAAGTAAAAATTAAAAGTGGATAAACAAAATGAAATTTCGTTTTCAGTAACTGCAAATTTATTATATTGTATTTTATTTTGTAGTATTGAAACGAAAATAAAATTTATTTATGGTAGAGGTATGCCTATTATAAATAACACAAAGATCTTATAGTTTGACGTTGAGCAACAAATTTGTAAATGATTTTTTTATATGCACGACTGAAACAAAAACGTTCAATCAATATGAGAATGAACTTGACAAAGGTCAAAGATCTTTTGTGCACAGTTACATAAATATAAAAAGCGAGATCCGTGTTAGCAATAAACTAGCCTAAAACATTTCTTGTGTATTCTTTTTTGTGTAACGTTATTTTAACGATTTCATAATAATATTTTGAATAAAATAATGTACCTACTGTTAAAGTACACATAAATTACCTCCAAAAGACTGATGAATCACACATATTTAGTGTCTCTTGTATAGATACCAAAAGCTATTCAGTAACCCAACAGGTTTCAATCAATAAATTTCCCATTTACCCCAAAAAAATTTACCGTTAAATTATTTCGAATTCGTTTCAAGTACCAAATAAAATTAATCAGAAAAAAAATTTCTTTAATCTTATAAGTCACGTTAATGATACACACAATAATAACGAGTGTTCAATAAACCTTACTTATACATCAAAAAATAATTAAACAAAAAAAAATCTCTTTTTTCGTAATTTCAATATGAAACAGTCATAAGTTGAAAAAATGTTTACTGGCTCGAAATTTATTTTTCAATACTCATACTATGGAATTTGCCACATCATGATATTAACACGATTAGGAATAATTATTTTTATATAATTTACAAATGTTGTCGTTGCTGGTGCAAACTTTTCCTGACCTCGACTTTTACCATCCGCATTTATCGTTTCGATTTATATCAAATGTCTGGAGAAGGTAGAAGCCTCGTGGCCGTCAAGGATGATCGGCACAGCTCGTGTCGCAACTCCAACGTCAGCGCAAGTGTGGCAGTCCTTAACGAGCGATCCCGGTCGATCTTCAGCAACGATCGATGCCAAACAAAATCGATTGATTCTCAGAAAAGACGCGATCTTGAAGCTGGCATGTCTAATAAAGCCCTACCACAGAGCGCGCAAGTGATTCTTCCGCAGAGGATGAACTTTATAACGTATCATACAGAAAGAAATAATTTTTGTCCAATTAAAATGAATATTCAATTTAAATTAAAAGATACGGCTTTGAAAAAAATATAAAAAGAATTTGACTGAATTGTTGTTCCAAAAAATCCCTACTTATTCAAAATAAGGCTCACCTTAACAGAGCCTTATCTCCAACCTATTTACTTTACCTGGCAGTTTTTTTATTCATGCCGTTTATTGAATTCTTTGAATTTGTTTTTGCCTGTTTAGAATTATATCAGAGAGAATACGTTTTTCCAATTTCACGAAACGTGAGTCAATACCACAATTAAATTTTAAACAGCGCACCCAGGTGTAATAAAATTTTACCGCTTCAACGAAACATTGATGAACAAACGTCTTTTCTTCAAACTCGATTTTCAAAAAGTTCAAACAGTGGAATGTCCTCAATAAAAGATCAACTACGTTTTTCCAAAAATTCTGTTTTTCGTCACAACATCGTTAGGCTTTTGTCCTATTCAAGGATTCATCGTTAGTTATGTACGACGCGTCTCGGGGAAGCTTGTGTTTGTTTTATTAATGCTCAGCCAACCTTCAAACGTACAAATATAAATTAAAAGATGAAAAAAAAAAAAAACGAACCGGCCGTACCTATTGCGCGATTTTCATTCAAGGCTAAAATTTCACGTGAAATACAAAAACCAGCATTTCGCATCATTATTATTGATGACTTATCGATACCTTAGGAGTGAACGCATCACGTATACGTTCGTTGTTTCAACAAGTTGAAACGAAATTCAACGCACGATAAAAACCACCGAACTCGATATCGTGCTGATGAATTAATTATGATTGAAATTATTTGTCCCATTTGCCATCAATCTGAAATTTGATCCAACATATATCATTCTAGTTTCAAGATTCGCGTGACCAATAATGAATTAACTATACATTTTATGTTTCAAATTTAGCCATCAGTATATATTCAATAAGCATATCTTCAGAAGATTAATTTAAATGCAGTACGGGTCATTGTGACACAAAATTACAAAGTTGAAGTTTGAATGTGTGTTTTTTTATGTAATTGAGTTATTTGAATTTTTTTTTTTTTTTTTTTTTTTTAATATGAATATTTTATAGAATTTGAATGCATGCATAGGAAATCTAGGTTTCTCTATAATTACGTAATATGTTGATTGTAATTGTTAATGAATAATTTTTTTGTGCATGATTATAAAAATTGAATAAAAATTCAGTAGAACTGAAAAGCATGGCCAAGTACGAAAAACAATGTGAATGGTATCATAATTTATTGTGATCAGATACAATAAATCTTACGCTCTGTAATAGGTGATAATATAATAGTAAAGAATTTCTTAGTTATGTGTTTATAAATAGTATTTCTTTACAAAAAAAATATTTTAACTTAAAAGTTATCGTAATACGCCAAGGAACAGTAATTACGAAAATAAAATTTTTGGTACAAAAAGTTAGTCTGAAAAATTCGAACATTTGATTATCGTAGTTTCAATTTTAAAAAAATTTCAAAAAAAACTAAATTTTTGTATGACTTTATACATACATTGAAATCGCGAATGAAAAACATTCTTTGCAAAATATCGATATTAAACCTTCCATAGCTTGGCCAAAATTAAGTCGATTTTTTTTATTTTAATGAGCTCGGTACCACTTTTATGGTAAATATATAAAAACGTGCTGGCAAAAGGGGTTACCCTACTTTTATTAGATTGAAAAATACCAGTTTCTGTCTTTTTTTTGACCAAAAATATTATAATTGTAAGTACGATTGATGAAGTTATTTAATATCTCATTTCTGACTGAACATCAAAATAGTTGACATTCTAATATTTCTTTTTTTTCATATAAGAAAAAATTACAAAATCATATCTGGTTTGCAATAACAATTATAATTGTTAATGAAAATTAATGTAACAAATATTTTTGTATGTCAGATATGTACTTTATGATAAACCCACTTTGCATACTCAAAGAAATTGTTTAGTGTACCAAGTCTTACTATAGAAATAAAAATAATTTCCGAAATTGTTAGCAAAAATTGCAAGAAATGGGTTACCTAGAAATTCGTAACTCAAAATCAGCAATCATCTTTTTTTTTTCAAATTATTATATGCCTTCAACTGACAAAATGAATAAACTTGTTTGAATTGATTTAAAAATAACTGTGTCAAAAGTACAAAAGTTTAGATACATAAAATTCATACTAGGAAATTATTTTTGACGTGTTACACGTTAAGGAACAGAGTTTTTGCAAAATGTTTTATTCAGACGGGAATGATCGTTTTTGCCATCAACGTCTAGACGTGACGATGTGGAAGATGAAGCGATTACTTGGGGGGTTTTCATTGCAAGTATTTCATAGTTTCGCACGGCGATGTGCAATTCGTTTAGATGCGCTGAAACAAATACACACATGTAAAACGTGGACTGACGCGTGCTTCGCGGTCGAAAGGGGCCTTAAGGGAGTCAAAGTCCGGGGGGCCGTTGCGAGACCAGTTCCATCACGAGGCCGCTCCCAAGTCTGCCTGTCGTCTCATGATCGACCGACCAGAATCACCAGTCGTGGCCGATCTCGAATTCTCTGGCTTCCGTTTTCCTACTGTGCGCATCGTATCTGAATCTTATCAATTCTTGCACCACGAACCACTGCGAATAATATATTGCGCTCGAATGAATTAACTCATATCGGTCCGAGCTCGATTTATCAAAATTACGACCTCTACTTGTTTTTCGGGCTCATTATTTAGAAATTTCTTTTCACCTCCAAGTTTGTCTCTGAAACGAACGTGTAATTAACTTCTGATAGAACGAAATGATAATTTTAATTATTAATTTCACATCTCAATGACTTTAATTTTGTTTCCTTTTTTTTCATTCCCAAATCTGCAAGCAGAGACAATATAATTTCATAAAATTAATTTGACGAAGAAAAACGCGCTGGTACATTCTTTGGTGACGATGACAAGATGCTTTTTTGTCACGAATATGTAGGTCTGTTAATCATGGGTGGTTTTTGTGTAATTAAACTTTACTTTATTAAAGCAGAGGTTTGCCAGTGAGATGATTTATTGACTGGTCAATTAACGGTTCAATTCGGTCGTAATCCGGTTGATGCTTCGTGTAAATGTCTTTTATTTTGTCAGCAGTTATATTACGTTTAACATATATCGCTTATAAATGTATGCCAATTGAAAAAAACTCCATGGTATGCGTAATTGTAAAGATAGAAAAAAATGTTGATTCAAAAAGAAATGTCCGAAATTTTTTATGTCAAAATATTGATGCCGAAGTTGAAAATTAATTTTTGTTATGAGTAAATGAAACGTGAGATACATCTAAGATGTACATTTTCGATTTTGAGATAGTATTTTTACGTTTTGTACATCTCTTTTTATTTGTATTTCTTGCAGTACGCCAAAGACACTACCGGGTCTCTTCATCGATTAATCATTCCGTTCAATTAATTAATTCACTGATGAATTTTTTTATGCGTCGTGTCACATCTATGGTGACTTAACAATCACTTCAACCATAAGGTCATGGTTAGCAAAAATCATTTACACTTTCAATGACGCAGCGTCGACTCTAAAAGTACCAACTATTGACGCAAGAACGTTCGAACCACGTGTCGCGTCACCTTGAAGCAGCATCGAAAATTCAAAACGTCGATTGTCTTATCTTCTCACCTCGAAATTTAGATAAAGGTTCTCTTCGTTCATATAATTTATCGTGTTTACGGATACCGACGGTGTTGTATCACTGTTAACCACTTCGATTCTCCTCAGCCGATGAATAAAAAGGATATCAAAATGACTTCGCTTGAAATTTCTTACTAACGATGATTTATCATCGTTGATATAAGAAAAAACTTCTTATACGAATATTTGTATACGAATTTTAAACACGGCATAAAGAAAAATTATTTGTTAAAATAATCCTACAATTCTCTAAAATCTACAGAATATAGTTTTAAAACAATTGTTATCATTTTATATGTTCAAAAAAATGTGCGTACTAAAATTAAATGAAAGAATAATGAAAATTTTTGAACAAACAAGATAAAAGAAGAATAAAAAAAAATCAGATATGATTTCTAGTTCCGTCGCTGTGTTAGTTCAGCAGACACGAGAAAAAGTTTTTACGCGTTTGAAAAAAGCGGGAATTCGAAACGCAATGAAACAGCGGTTCGTGAAAAAAAAGGCGAACGATGTAACTTTCCATCGGATTTGCGTCGAATCGACGTGGAAATTCGGTCGGATTGGTGTAAATGGCAAATTTTGTGGTTGCAGCAGTAGGAAATTTCCAGCATTGAGGCTAGAGGACCGGTATATAAATGCTTATCAGGTTCTGAAATCTGTAAAAAGTCGAGCGACGCTGCCAATCGGAAGTATATTACAGATAAATGCAGAAAAGAATATAAAAAAACATAACGTTCCGTCGGCTATATAAATGGACTGGACTGCGATCCCGCTTGCCTTCGTCTTGCGCGCGACATTACGTAATGAGTAAAGTCGTTTGGTTAGCTCGACTGCTCATTCGACGTTCGCCAAGTCGTTTGGCTGTAACAAGCGAGAAAGAAAAAGGTGTCTCGTGTGAGAATTTGTGGGCCGATTTCAATGTTCGCGTCGCTCCTTTTCGCAAAATCTTATGACCTAATGTGATTATCCAGTTTTTGTCGCTCGCCGAGATGCCGTATATATTTTTCAAAATAACCATTTCGATCAGAGTTCAAGACCAGATGATCGTATTTCGGATGTTGAGATATTTATTTTAATGCTTGATTTTTTCCCACCGAACGAAGGGCAAACATTCCTCCCTCCCCCCCTTTAAATTCGTATTATAAAATGAACAATTTACCAACATTTAAAATTTTTTTAGACGCCGAATAAAAAAAATTACAGTGTAACTTTGGTGTCGACCGACAGCCAGTATAAGATTCAGGCAAATATCTTGAGGAATAATCATAAAAAATCACGTTTTTTTTTTTTTCAAGAAATTCCATCTAAGTGATTTTTTTCTGCTCTCTGTATGAATGTTACGATACGAGTGCTCATCAGATACGTGTTTTTAATGTCATACTTGATATGCAAATACACAACTCTCTCATTCCACGTCTATGATACGTTAACGAGATCGGAACTTTTTTTTTAATCTCACCGTCGGCAATAATCTGTGGGATAAATAATGTAACTTATATCTGCGAGACGAGTGAAAATTAAGTTATAATTTCCGAAAATAAGTTGCCAACTGGCATTTCATTTACAACGCCGTCAGTAGTTTTTTGTGTTGCTTCTTTGAGCGGTGTGGCTCAGCGCAAACAGTAGTTTATTAAAATTAGAAAGCATTACGTATTAAAATATTCAAACGCTTAAAGAAGCCCGAGGCAATAACGTATAGTCATATTATGTTAAGTTGATGTACCACCACAATGTTGTTTTGACTATTAGAAACGTTAAAAGAAAGAAAGGAAAAAAACGTATCAATCGGTCATTGATTACCCGACAACCGTGTATCATTATTACTCTCACTTTTATCATGCAAATTATTCATCCGACTTGAATGAAATTTTAATACACTTCTTATACGATTCCGTGAGGTATTACTGTTGAGGTAGGCTTAAAATTATAAATATTAATACGAATTTGTGATAAGTGATATTAATGCTTGGAATATGTTGACTTAGGTTATTATCGGTATACAAAATTGGTACAAAATGTTTAGCACGAGTAAACCCTCGTTTATTCATGAGTCAATATGATCATCTCGTAATCTAAAACTTCTTTTTTTTCAGTACTCATAAATCCGGGCCATTAAACCCGGCGTGTAAAAGGTGTGTTTTTGTTTTCATCCGTAATTTGTACTGCAACTGTGGGAACTGCGCGAGGAAATTGATCCGACGAAAATGTTTCTTTGCCAATCGACAAGGAAAGACAATCGAAAGTATAACAGGTGATAATGTCGTTAATCAAAGAACTTGAAATTATATCATAGCAAAATGGTTAAACGTCAAGAACTCATAGGCAAGTGCATATGAACAAGTTAACTTCGGTTCAGATAAACATGCAAATTCGTTTTGAGCGAGTTAAGTTGGTGATTTGCGATTATGTCGGTATGATAAGTTGGAAGTATGTAATTTATAAATTCATTCCACAATGGGGAGTGTGCATAGATTATGGTGTAAAATATATTAGAACCGTTGTTTAATTATTCGCGTAAAATCGTTGTATCGATGTTTTCTTTCGCGCGGTTCTCGATTGTCGTTTACAAGTTTTCATTTTTTCATTAAGTGCTGTAATGTGCAAGCAATGTTACATAAGATTGCTGAGTTATTGCACGAGTCGATCATTCATGAATCGGCTATTTATAATTGTATTGCGTGTTTTATTGTTCAACTAATTGAGACGACGTTGTACCTTTTATTTATAGATGGCGCTAACAGGGGACATAGCTTGCAATACTCATTTTGAGTACTCATCTTTTTTGAATCATTTCAATCAATTCTTGTCAACAAAATTAATTTAAAATTTCGCACAAAACTAATGAAACTGTTTGAATTAAATTTTGCAGACATTTCGGGCTTCATAAATTCTCGAATGTCTTAACTGTTGGAAGGTTTTTGGAAGATGCAGTAAAACTGACATCAAAATGAATAATGTTACCAAAGTAGACAAATGAAATGACGAAAAATGTTTCATTAGAATCGGTAAGTGATGTGAACTTGAGTCAAGGACGCGCGATTCGCGGTTAACGAGAACAAGCACTCGCGAGGTTTCGCAACTATCGTATACAACCTCTAAGGTGGAATGCGTTTAACGCTCGACGCCTACGGGACGCCTCTATAGCCGTCCCAGAACCTTGAGGAAGAACGTTGCAACACGATCCTTTGAATCTCGGCTGACTGCCAACTTAAAGGCACTACTACGAGCGCGTGTACTTACCTGCCCATACACCTCTCTCTCTCATTTTCAATCGCACCGTCTCGCTCCGACACTTTGATATTCTTTTCCATGTGCCAACTTGCACGACCGAGGAAAACATTTTCTCCTCACCTATACAACCGTTTCATTTGGCACTGTGCAAACAACTGTCGCGCCTACTTCTTCCAGCTTTATTTTATTATTTTTCAACCTATTTTATCTTCCGCGTCATCGTTTTCCAAAATGAACTACTTCGCTTGTATGCATTGCTTTTCAATCAAATCCGTGTGTCAATCTCGTGTCAATTTTCGTGTTTACTTGAACTCAAAATTCTGAGATTGTTATTCTTATGATATAACTACAAGGATTTTTTTCTGATATATCAGATGAATTGTCAAGTTTATTGTCTATTTTTTATTTCATTACGCAGTTACTTTTGACGTGATGTTTTATCGTTATTATAAACAATTATTGTACAAATACCATTTAACTTTTTTTTGTATATCTCTAGAATATATAATACATTTCATTTATCAAATTTAAATGAAACAGCATTTTTTATAGAAACAATTTGAGTGGCAAGTATTAAATGTTAAGTTTTTACAAATTTATTGCATTCTCAATACAGTTCGGGAATGTTATCCCGACAGTTTCAGTAAAAACATCACCTGTAACAAACAAATCAAGCTGTCACGACTGATTCACTTTTGATTTTTTTTTTCTTTTTGCAATTTTGAATTCAACATCACAGGTAATTCTCGCGAATCATGGTTTATGAGGCGAATTATTCTCTACAAAAACGAGTTTTCACTGTTTCAAATACAATTTAATATCTTTCCTGATCATTTTTTAAGTAAACTGTCAAATTTGTCACCCATCAAATTTTACGTAATTACACATTTTTTTTATAACGTTGTTTTTATTTTCTTGACAAATCTGTCCTTACCTGTCACTTATCTGGTTGTTACCAGAAGCCACAGAAGTAAGATATAACTTTTTTGTTTGTTTAACATTTTTCAGAAGGAAATGAACCACCAAATATCAAAATAGCATTTATAAAATGTTCTTTGTAATTTTTCCATGTGAAGATAATTGAATAGATTCTAAACGAAACGAACATAACAAACAACTTTACCTCCTAAAGTATGACGAAATAACAAATTTTCTCGATACATTTTTTTGTTTCGAAAGAAGCCTTCTGAGTACATATTATCCTTAACATTCAGACCTTTATTTGTTTCGTAGCTTGAATGTTCATAATTGTTAAATTTTTTTTTCAAATTATCATACACTTTGACCCTTGCCAGTATAATTTATTGAATAAAAAAAAATCCTAAAGCCAAACTTTCAATGAATTCAAATTGTTTCGAGTTGTTTGTCCAATAAAAAGTTGAAAGTTTCGAAAGAACTCACAAACTTAGTGATATGTGAAAAAACATTTGGTTCAGACCAATAATGTTGTTTTTACACAAAAATACTGTGTATTGCACTAACAGTATACTTGTAATGGTATAGTAGTAATGGTATACCATTAGTATAATCGTGTGTCAAATTATACAACATTCCTTTCATTCGTCAAAAATCCGAGTTCCTCTTTCTTGTCAAAGAAATAGCCGTAGCATAGTTACTTGTGCCTTAATCCTATCGGCTTACGCTCTGTTTGACAATATCGATCTTCACTTTAAAAAAAGCGTCTTTTTGAACAAGTCAATCATCGGTAATCATCGAGCATTCTTGCACCCCCGCCTGACATTTCTTTTTTTTTTTTTTTTTTTTTTTCAATAAAAAGTATCAACATCCTGCCAATTCAAAGTCCCTGGCAAATTGATTCTTCACAAGGCTGAAGAATGTTTTTTTCTGAACCAACACGAAAATGAGGCTTACGTCCTTCTGACTCTTGACTCTGTGCCCAAAGCTGTCCTGCTGCTCTTCTACTTAGAAATATTAGAAGCTTAGGTGAATAATGTTGAAAGCAACCAGGTAGAAAAAAAAAATAGGAAAGAAGGAATTTTGTTCCTCCTCACTTTTTCTCGTACTTCTTTTCTCGATCTGATTTGAACACTGATGCAACGATGAACTATTAAAAGAGTAACGTTGAAACATTTATGTGGCAAGTTTTCAATGAAACGTGGATCAACGATGACATCACGTAATTTTATGTGCTGTACTGCGTTATCCGAGTGGCGCATTTATGCTTTTTATGAGAAATCCCATTTATCCGCGAAGATAGCTATTAAGTTTGATTTGTTTTAAAAGTTTATTGTCGGGTGTATTTCAAGTTTTAACAACACCATTACTAGACGCTAACAAGAACGGTGTTCAAGTGTTACGTAACGACGCTATTTTATCATTGACATTCGTTTTTGCGTGTTTCTCCCTCGCGCGCGTTTCATCATCATTATGCTATTCAATTATCCTTATCAACTTTTCCAATAGAAAAAAATAATCGCGGCGTACTTGGATAACTATTCCAATTATTAATCGTTTGACATATTTATGTTGAAAAAAATGTTGATACGTTACACGCGGCTGAGCAAAGTCTTTGTGAATTTCGCGTTTTAATATATTCAAAGACTCGGTTGATAAATACGTCTTGTTGCCGCTGCGCGTGAATGTATAATAGGTGAAATGACGGAAAAAAAAGTACAAAGCTGTTGATTTAAAGCACATTAACAGATAAATTACTCATAAATCAACGCATTTTATATCTCGAAAAATTGTTGTAAAAAATGTTCATCTTCATGAATCGCAGGAGCTGCATGATCGGCTGATCAAAACAAAATAATGGGATTGTGAGGTTATATAATTTTCTTAAATCACAAAACAAAAAAAAAACACCAACAAGAGACACTTTCGTAATTTGGTCCATTGCGGTTGGTGTCCTATCGACTGGATCATCGATTTTTTTTCCTCTCCAGGGATTTTTTTCAAAAAGCATTAATTTCGGCCGTCAAATAGTAACTGTCATTATAAAACTCGTTTGAACGCTTCAAAGGTACACATAAATTTATGTCGATTCTCGTCGCCATGTCACAATTTTCGAAAGAAATTGGTAAATATCTCATAAGTGGAGAATTTTGAAACAAATTTATTGCTTATTAAAAAGTAAGGTTTATGATTGAATCATACGAACAAAAATTCTATCTGATTTTGGAACTGTGATGTTTTCAATAACTTGTTGAAAACTTAGTTTTAAAAAAGTAAAATCAAATGCAATTTCAAATATTCATTGAATTGTTTTAATTATTAAAAGTTTTTGTGTTCAAAATTGTATTGTGTTGGAGAAAATATTTGTTTGTCATTGATTATGGATTCAACATTTGAATACTGTGTTACATTTTATTTCATGGACATGCCAATATTTTATAAACACTAGCCGTATAGAAGTTTGCAGATGAATAATTTATCAAAACTCACACGGGATAATAATTTCTGTGGAAGACTGAATAGATGGGCTCAGAAAGTCTTAAATTAAAATTTTAACTTACGAAAAAGAAATTCATCAAAAACTTTTTTAAAATTCATCGAGTGACACCTGAGATGTTTTTTCATAAATTATAAACAGCGAGTGCTAGAATCCACAATAAATTTTCAATTTTGACATCTCAATTTGGAACTTTTTTTCTGTCACATAGGTGTATTCCTAGCAAGTACCAACGACCATATTTCGAAAAAGATCGTTTCAGGCATACAGTGAATGGCCGAATCATTTTTAAAACAATTAAATTTTGTTTTGACATTACGAAAAAAAAAAAAAAGATTATTGCATCGATTCCAAATGAAGAAAATCTATAAACTGGTGAAATCAATTTCATCTCTGATTTAATTGCAATGACGAAAAGCAATGAACAAGCGCATATGCAAGAATGTTGAAAACAAACGTCTTTCATATAAAGTGCATCACAGGTATAAAATGGAATGACATCGGTTTTCGGCGAGCGGATGTCTTGTCAACGCATAGCCCTTATCCGAAAGTATTTTATATAGAGCCCTAGTTAAGCGCTCGCTACGGCACTAGATCAACGACAAGCTTCGGTTCTCGACTTTCATGTGTCCGATTGGGAGTATCGGGGTCTTATAAAGGGCCGCGTTTAGGAACCGGCGCGGTTGTCCTCAAACAAATAGAAGATCGCAGCTCCTCGAAACGTCCCTCGCGTTCTTCGAGAAAAAGAGACCTGAAAAAAGAACAAGCAAAACGAAAAAAAGGGAACTAAGCGCAAAAAGAAACTCGAGCAAAGAGAGCACCATGATCGGTTGGGGAATCTCACTCTTTCGACTACCGGCATCGTCACCCTTTCAAGTCAGGGGTAGATAAAAAATGGCAAATAAAATAGTCCCTAAATATCCTGACAATAGGACTTGTAAAAAATTTAGTTTTTTATATCCCCCGACGAGCTGCAGCTTTGAAACGGTCATCTGGAAAACAAACAACACGAAATTCGATGGCCACAAGAACAAAAGTAAAAGTCAACCACAATATAGCAGAAAGCCTGCGAGACGTATGGTACGCAAAAACAAAAATTCCAAATTTAATCTCAAGTTGGATCAAAATTGTAAGACGGTGAACGGCAAATTGAAAAGCGCAATTAACTTCGGTGCTTTTATCATGAACAGGTCTTATCTGTAATTGATGACTTTTCGTCACGTGTATCGAGCAATTCATTAGTAACGATGTGAATCGTACGATCCATTTTGACAGCGTTGATTGATCACAATGCTGCACTTGACCGTTGCAAAATGTTGACAAATATTTATTGAAACATGTGCTTGATATTTATATGCTAATCATCAGAAAATAACTACCAACTTTTCATCCAACTTTGAAACTTAAAAAAAAAAATTTAAGAATGCAGATTGCAAAATTTCAATACAAAAAAGTCAGTTACAAAATATAAGGCTCTTAAATAATAATTAATCGTATAATAAAAATCTGAAAAGGATTTGATTGAAAAAAAGAATGCAGCCCCCAATATGAGCGAGTGAACCAAAAATCATCCCTAATTGCGCTAGTTAGCCTCGGCAGGCAATAATGATACGAAACCTGTGCGCAGTGGCAAATTTTTGTCATATAATGATGTTGGTTTTATGTCGCGGCTGCGAAAAGTCGGCAGGAAAAAATTGCTCGGCTAATGAACTCTTTTCGCCGGTATATTTTCAGTATCTTATTCTGTTACTCATTAATGCCGGATATTTTTCAGCCGTTTGGCTGACCTTTTTTCCGTCCCGCGACATAACATGCGACAGCCGATAATCGATAGATTGTGCTCGATTTGCAAACTGGCCGGCTGGCTGCATCTCGCTTATCGAGACGCTCGCGTGAATAACAGAAGCAAAACCAGTTCGGGACCCCGATTATCTCGCGTGGAATTCGACATCTCGTTCCTCGCGAGCGACTTTGAGCTGGGCTTCCGCCGCGTTGGCGTTCGCGTGCACGCATAACTTAGGCCTGTTATTATAAAATATTCGTCGCGAAGACGATCGCCTGCTAGCACGTGCACTCAAACGACAGGTTGCGCCTCTGATGGGAACAAGTGTGTTTCCTCTCTTCTCCAGTCTTTGCCTTTTTGCTAGAACGTTTACTAAATTGATGCTGGAACTGCTACTTTTTATCATTTTTTGTTTGTTTGTTTTTTTTTTCTTTTTCAAGTCTGATTTCACTCGCACAAATAAAATTACAGATATGAAATTGATGAATAATAATTTTTTATATTGGATAAAGATAAAACGAAATTGGCTGAAAGAAGTTTGTCGAATAAAAAAAGGCTTTACAAAAAGAGAAACTGACAAAAAATTTGTGACAGTTCGGCAAAGTTTATACGTGTACAATGTGATTTTTTAAGGCCAGTTTAAAAATGTTAAGAAACTGTATATAGCAAGTTGCATTGAAATACCAACTGGTATATACCTGGCGATGAAGATACATTCGCGAGGACCGCGTTTACACTTGCGGTTTTGTGGTCAGTACCAACCGCAACATCTCGTCTAACTTACAATGTGTTGAACAAGCATTTCATTAGTGCAATAAAAAATAACTCGTGATTATTAAGACGTTGTTTTATTGAACAAAGACAAACGTCGATCATTCATGTGCATACATTATAAGAAAGTCAAACAAAGTATATCCGTTATTCAGTGTGTCACGTGACAAGATATAAGTTTATGCCTAAAGTGCGAGATTGGATAATGAAATTGACAGGTCAATTAATTTCGAGCGAATTTATTGTCGTTTTGAAATGAGTGCCGCGAACGCGGAACCAACGGCCCATAAGGTCGGTTCCGACTGCTGAAGTGTCAATAAAATGCAACTATTCTTGTCGGCTAATTAAATCAGGCGATACAGTTTTACGCGGCAATAAAATTACAGGCTCTTAAAACTCGCGAGCGCATCAAAAATCATAACCGCACGCTTTGCATAATGAGCCTCTCTGCCTTTTCCTTAAACCGAATAATATCTTCATTAAAATTTGGCGCAGTGGCTTTTAAACGCGCGCCAATGCTACGTAAAATTATGCACTCGTGATTCCAGGGATGTATTACCCGCACATTATGCCGCATATCGTATACATATACCAAGTCGCAATCTATAATCAGCCGTTCAACAACATCGAATCCGCATATAAACACGTATAATCGAAACTCAAATTATCCCATTCAATTAAAAAACAAAACACAGTGGGTGTAAGGATTTGATAACTTACAAATTCTACATTGCAAAAATAGCATTAAATCAAAATTTTTTAGATATGAAAATGTTTGCAATCAAAAAAGCAAATAAAATTTCGAAAGTTTGTTCCAATTAAAATGTTGAATTATTTTTAAATTATTGTTGACAAAAATATTTACACATCTGTAAAATTCCAAGCCAATTTTTTTCAAATCTATTTATAATTCAATAAAATCTTTTCCTATAAATGGTCGGTCGGAGAACAAGTTTTCTATTCGAGTTAACAAGAATTTAATTTTCAAATACCAAATATATAATGTGAGAATTTTTTTTTCGCAGCGTAGACGTTTTCTCGTCTAATGGCGCCACCTTGCTCCAGCTCGAATGTCTGCTGACGGGAACCGGTACGGCGGATTAGTCTGCGTTCTAGGTGCACAATTCCCGACGAAGTTACGAGGAACCATCGAGAGCCAGGCCCGAGGCCAATCTCGACGTTATCGCTCTTGTTTCTCTGCCTTCATTAACCGCTTCCTTCGCACACCTCTCTTTCACTTACTCTCGCTGAGCCGGACATCGGAAACTGTTCGCGACAGCAACACTTTTGTAAGTTAAATAAATTATCCGTTACGAAGCCATTTTTGGCGAGAGTTAAAAATTAAATCGAAAGCCTGGCCAAAAAGTTAGCAGAAATTGAAACGTAAAAGTTCTTCTTAACTAGTTCAAAAATTCATTTCAAAATTACTAAGAGACTAAAAAATATTTTATCCAACTAAAAGATATGATTTTTTATAAACAGGTTTCAGAATATTTTTCAAAAAAAAAAAAGAAAAAAATAGAAAAACAAAAGAAAATTAAGAGGTTAAAAATAATGGGTTCCTTTTGTTACAGTATAACTTTCGAAATTGGAACGTTTTTCTTAATCTGTAAAAACTGTTTTCGGCTATCTCCGATGTGACAATAAATTGTCTAAGGTGCGTTAACAATGGAGCTACCTGTGAAGATCAGGATATCGAGAACAAAAAAAACTACGATCATGTGTCGGACCTGTTCAAGCTTTCCTAAAATTCTATACATCGGGAGATCTTCGATGGAAATAACGAAATAAGACCCCGTGTGTGTCGCAATCAATAGATTTACGACACGATATTTTTCCACGCCTTCAACAAACATTAAAACAACGGTATGGGTCATTAGAATAACACCAATGTTGATTGATACATTGAATTGCTTTTACAATTATGGGGAAATATTGTTTCTGCATGGTACAACTATCAAATTATTTTTTTAAATAAAATTCTAACGCAATCAAATTAAACAGAATGAGTTTAAATGAACAAGTTGACAAAAATTGTGTATAAAAAAAGAGAAATAATAAAAATTGAACAATGAAAAATCAAAAAAAAAAAATTATAAATCGGAAATAGTAGCAAAAATTGCCTGCATGTTATAATAAATATGTTGATTTTGTTTGTGTTTTTCTGAACTGACAAAATAATTTATATTTGAGGATTGATATCCACCTGACGAAGGAAATTTTTTTGTCGCACCCAACGAAATGTGAGCAATGTGGAGCACGTCGCAGGTTCCGCGGGGCGATACGCGATCCGATGGGCCAGAATTATCGAATATTTTGTGGTTCATCGCGAAGAAGAGGATGGGTGGAAAAGGGAAGACAGGTGATGTTGAGCCCGAGGCACCAGGCCCAGGCGCGCTCACGCACGCCACACACTCAACGCCACGAACAGTCACCCAAGCACGCGGGCGCAAAGGTATTTTAACACACGGCATTCCTGTTGTCGGGTTTCAAGCTGGTTCACCTGGCAACGTGGCGCTCCGATACAGGGTGACTGCACCGATATTTGAATCTGAATCGGCTGAGAAGTAAACGTAGTTTTGCATATTCAGCTTCCGCCGGAAGTTCGTGGCTCGTGACCGTGTCAAATGAAAGAGGCAACTCGAAATTAAATATTTATGACAATTTCGCGTGCACCTTGAGTGTCACAAGTTCTTCGATACACTTTGGTTTCACATTCATTACTTTTGTTGCAATCATTCATTTCAGAGTGAACAAATCAAACTTTTTGTTTATTTAAATCCAAAGGTCGACGTAACGATGCCAAACGAAAATCTAACACATTGTAATTCGTGTGTCGTTGAGGCATAAAAAATCAAACGCAGACGTTTTTATTAGACAAGATATTTATCTCTGTCGTGTTCATGAAAAAATAAAAAATGTCCCTTATAAGTGAGCGTGATACGAATTCCAAATTTCGACATTACATCTCATAATTCAAAAATAGCATCGAGAAACTAACGGTGAAAGCAGAAACTGTGACCAGAAAATATACGGCACACACGAGAAAGACGGAGAGAGAAAAAAAATGTTCTTGTCCGCGATTAGATCTCGAAGTTTTTCCTCGCTTTGCTTGGAGTAACCGAAATTTCGGGCTGTGCTTAACAGGTTGGGACCAAACCCGGCTGAGCCTCACCATATCAGATTGAGTTCGATGAAGTCAGACCTGACTGGACCAGATTTTACTGGTCAGATGGATTCGGGTAAAAACACGATTTTCTAGCGGTCGCAGCTCTGAAACAGGCTGAAAAACTTCCGTAATAGAAATTGACTAAAAAATCGGTCAACAAATCATTTTATAAGGACAGTTTGGAAAGCAAGAAATGCTCTTGTTGTATTCAGAAAAAAATGTCTCTCGTCGTGATTAAGTTGTGATGCAAGTGAAAAAACAAACAAACTGTTTCCTCTACATAGTATGAATTAGCAGACTCGCAAATAACAAGCGCGGGATAATTATTTCGCAACAATTATAATACTCATTCAATAACCATTTAACGTGCAATACAATAAATAATTCATCAAAACTCCTGCTCATCCAACATTAAAAACGGATTTGGACATTTTTCATTGCAAACTCATTAAATATTCAACGAGCGAAATATCCGCGCACTCGGCGGACAAAAAGCTGTCCCGTTGACCAAACGACAAGACCAATTAAAACTCAGCCAGTCCTGTGAATCTTTTATTTTCAATTTGTTTGTTTGTTTTTGTTTTTGTATTTTTTTTTTTTCTAAATTTGTTGGGCCGAGAAAAAGGAAACTTATCCAGTTGAGAAATGTCTTGCGCGTAGTCGCACGACGTTTGCGCTTGACTGCACCGAGATCAATTACTCTATCGCTATTGAATAATAACACAATGTGAGGCCACACAGGACCGATGTACGGGCTTGCATATATTTAAGACGACGTACGGGAGATATCTTTCTCAGGTGTTCCGAGACGGCCACTCTCCGGTGCTCTCTCGCGTCGCCGTTCCCCGGACAAGCCTGGGTTCTGTTACGGCAACGCGTGTATAAAGTTGGCATCGTGCGTTCGTTTGGTTCATTCATAGGGGCTCGGTGAATGGCAAGTCGAGTGCCGTATAGTACAAGTAGTATGACCGCTCTCAGTTTACTTGGTTCGATTTACCGTTCGTTGTCAAAATTTCTCCCATTTTGGACATTGCACCTGTGCCTCTAAACCAACCATTAAACCATGCTAAAATACAAATGACCCATTTAATTTCTTCCTCAAAGAATAGAATTAAATTCCACTTTCAAACTGAATCTTGAACAAATATTCAAAATCATTTTTTTCTCTACTTTTTGACTTGTCACTTTTTGTTGTGTTTTTGTTCGTTTTTCTTTTGTTTGATTATAGTTACTTGAAATCAAAATAAATGTCGAAATCATTATCTGCAAAGGCAAGACAAAAATGTAAAAAACTTTTAATGTCATACATTTCTCTTGCCCTTGTCATTCTTAGAAATGTGTAGTGATATGAAATATTGTAAATTAGCTATATCAAGTATTGCAACAACTACTTTATAGGTTTAATGATATAGCGAATAATAAAGTTAAACATGCAACCTGATACGTATAACGACACGTGATATAGCAGTGCTAATACGGCATAACGAGAATGCAACGAACAAATGATCCTGAAAACGAACTTGTGTTAACTCACCATTAAATAAAAACTGATATGTCACAGCTTTGCTGTTGAGTCACGACCTATATGCATCGGAGTCTCGTTGAAATTAATGTTTCAATCACGAGAAACAGAGTCGAAATTGAAATGTTATTATTTATCCAAGTCGGGAGATAAATTTAGTTTTACTGATCTTGTTGCAAACACGAATCATACATTAGAAATTGTATAAATTGTTGCTTGAGAATTTTTATATATTTTTAGCTTCAGTTTTGATAATAAAATTCTACTAAAATGAAAATTGACAACCAAATTTTCATCTCGCAGAGTAAATAATGAACAATGTTGTTCACAATTATAGAAACCATGCTCAAAATATTGTCTCTGAAAAAAGGAAAATCAAAATTTAATGGAAACATCTGTTGAAAAATGTATACATTTTCTCTCGGTTGAAAATATTCACCGATAATTTTGCAAATTGAACGGTCGCAAAAACAGATGTATTCTCAATTTTGTGTTTAATTTCAAACATTTGCTCTTAATTTTTCAGGGCTTAGTGAAGATCCAGAGATTGCATCGCAATGTTGCGGTAAACCAATGACGTCAGACACCTAGAAGGCGCCTGCCGAGATTTTGCTTTTTACTTGGCTTTTTTTGCATGACCTTCTTGTAAGTGGGTGCATGTATCTTTGTAAAACAGCCTGTTCAGCTGCACTTTTTGCAATGTTCACACAAGCCTGAAAATTCGCGACTAATAACCCAGCAAAGGTGCATAAGAAAAACTGCTCATATTCAGATGTCAACAACAAAAAATAACGTTTATAATTTAATTACAAAGTCATCACACATTGTCTTCATTTTGATCAAAATCTCAAACGTTTTTGACGTATCAAGTTCTTTTTTTTTTCCAACCGTTTTTTTTGTTCTCACATACCTGTTGTCTGAGATCTCGTCAAAGTCTATTCTCGCTGCTCAGTCAAAAATTAAAAAAGTATCGGAAAACCTTGCGTCATCGAGTTTCATAGACGAAAATAACGATTGAATGATATTTAAAATTTTTTTGCCAACGAGGAGAGTTTTGCGAACACTTTGTTAGAGAACAAGTTGGTTTTCGATAAATCAAACGTCTGCGCTCAACTTTTTCCTCCGATGATTGATTCGTTCCAATTCTGTTACGTGTAATTATACATAATTACTGTAAAATTATCTTCGAATACACTTTTCCTGTTCCATTCGTCTCGTCTGCGTTCTAATGGTACTTTAATTACGTCGAATCAACACAAGTAGTTAATCGAACGTAATATGAAAAAAACGAATTCCTGCTATGTTTACTTTGCTCTCCGGATGATACTTACGGTGAATCATTTTTTTTTATTTCTCTTTTTCTATTTTTTTTGCCGCATATAAAACTGAGTCACGAAAGGTGGATAGTTTACACCGAATCCAAAAAGCAAAAATCATCGATCCCAAGAAATCCAAACGGATTCCTCGAAGGGAGCAAGAATGCGACGCCGGGCTTGGGCAAATCAACGTGTCTCATTGTTTCAAAAAATTTTCTTGTGACACGTGTTTTCTAGGGTCCTCGTCTATTCTCGTCCACGTCTGATAAATCTCCGGGGACGTGAGGGACGAGCGCGCAAGGCCCACGTTATTTCACATTTCAAGAAATCTAATGAACCGGTCGGTGAAGCGTGGGTCAAACGCGGCCCGTAATCTTCTCGAAATCTGAAAGCCTAGTCCGCCTGCCTCCACACAATGTTGACTAACGGGTAGCGAAAACCTGTCCAACCTTTCCAAAAGTCGTTGGGCCGCAGCGAGAAACACATTTTTTTTCCACCCGAGCGAAGAGAACAAAAAAAAATTGCAAACTTTTTGTTCGTCCACATAATCGCCGCTTAATCAACATTCCGCGATCGGGTACAATTCTGCAAAGACGCGTGCTCGTTCATCGAGATGACGTTGAAATTGCTCATTGTCGAATCGGAAAACAGCAAACAATGTGGTAATTGGGGTATTAATATTTCATTGTACTTCGTGTGTCTCTTATATACTATTAAGAAGAAGCAATTGCAAAATCCAAGTGACGTGTTACGCAACATCCTAATGTACTGTGCCTCGGAGACAGGTCTCCAGTCTTGTCGTGAGAAACTTGTAATATCTAAGGGGGTCTCTGGGGGAAGCTCCAAACATCTGTCCAGCTCAAGACTTTAACGGGGTTTACAGCCATCCCCACAATCGACTGATTTTTTAGTTCCAGCCAACACGTTCTAGGTTACAGATCAATAGAACGGGTGTAGTCGCGTCCACAAAAAACAGTCTTCCACCTTACAAAATGCCACATGTTCCATCCGTCCGTCCATTCTTCAAAAAAATCAAGCTCAACCTACAATTGTCCTAATCACAAAAAATGAACACACATAAATTAAAATCAACCTTACCTATCATACATCACACAATATTACCGCAAATGAATTTTTCAAAATGTCAGAATATGAGCAATTTCAAAAATTGTATCATAAAATAACCAGAGAGGGTAGAGATATCTAGCATGTTATATCCAAGTACATTAAAATAATAAAAATGATAATTTAATGATTAGTTAATCTTTTTCTTAAAATCATCTTCAAATAATAGTTCCAATTTTGACACTCTTTATAAAATGGTAGACGGTCATGGTTAATTGTATATTATTATGCTTTAAAAAAGTGATCTAAAAACCTCTACCTTAAAAGGTCGCTTGAAATTTCTTCACGGACCTAATAAAATATCTCTTACCGCACAAAAAAAACACGTATACAAGACCACCTTTTGAAACACCTGGAGTCCATTTTTTTCTTCTTCCACTGTAATGTCATCGCAATGACCGTTTGCTCGACGAAGATTAAGGCCTGCGGGATCACCTGTTCTTCATAATGATGAGTCTACCTTTCTCTAGGATGATCAGAGAGGTAATTGGGGCAATGAAGTTAATGTGATAATCGACGCCGATATAGTTGCTATCTGAAATGGTTAACTATACGCGTGAGTCCTAGTTCGAACCCAAGTGGTCTCGCTGCTGGACAAAAGCGTAGCTGGCACACAAAGAAAGTCAAAAAGCCTTTTTGCAAGAGGCAAAGCGCGCGGTCGCCCCGCGATGAAACAATGAACCGGCGCATTTGGAGAAAAAGGTGGCCGGCTGCATGAATAAAAATCTGCTTCTGTGAACTCAAATAAGGCGTCACTTGCGCTCTCGCAGGCTCCGTCCTGGGATCGTTTTCATCGACACGCAAGTCACGAGTCACGAACAGCTCGGGCTCTCGTTTTGAGAGAAAACGCGCTCTTGGCAAGTTGTCTCTCTCTCTCTCTCTCTCTCGCTCTTTTTTTCGCGAGCCGGCCGGTTGCGACACACGCGTGATCTCGACGACGCTCCGCCAGAATATACTTGCGCCAACAACGTTGCGAGAGAGACTCCGAGAATAATAATGTCAAACGCGAAAATGGTACGCCTCAGTAGGTCAAGGACTCGCCGTTTACACGCTAAGCCACTTTTCAGGGACAGCCTGGTTGCATCGTTGGTTCATGATGTAACATTTTAATCAGCCGGGCGAACAATTTTTGGACACTGGGGAGAGCCTTCCACGAGAGTCTTCTCGCAAAGAGGATTCGCAAAGAGTCGCCCTGACCTCGCCCTTGATGCGGCGAAACAACTGGCAAGATCTGCGGCGAGACAGAAGGACTCGGGTCTCAGATTACCCTCTGATAACTTTGCAAGGCGCTCCTTGACCGTTCGTCATTCATCAACCTCGTTGACCACGTCCGACCACGAGCACAACTCGGCTTCTCCCACAGCTGAACTTGTAACCTGCGAGCCCGACAACGAGGTCATTAAAACGTCAGGATTTTAATTACTTTTCCGTCTAGGAAGGAGACTGCCTTCAAAGAACTTCTCAGATACTTTTGTTTACTTCTCAAACAAAAAGTTTGCAAATCCTGCAGAAAAGATTGAATTTTTCTTTTGTTTTGATTGTTTCAGTTTACTATTTATCTCTTTTTGCGAATAAATGTGACTTTTATTATACTGAGATATACGTTATTTTGCAAAAATAAAAACTCACGATTAAAGATGTTTGGCGGTTGTATCTTGAAGACACAAGTGCAATCATGTAATCCCAAGGAGAAAAACTCGCCAAATTATTTCGTCAAGCACTAATTTGGTCGCAGTTGTGTACAGGGTTGAGAGGAAGAAAATAAAAATGCGAGGTGTCACCGCACTCTCGGCCAATTACCTCCAATATTGTGACGCGGATTAGCGTCACGATGTGCTCCGATTTGCATCGTATTTGCATAATTTTGAGTGCACCTAACGCCCCTCGGTAATCTGTCCAGTGGCGAGGTGACGTCACGAAAAAGAAGGAGGAGGACGAAAATTCGTCGATCGGCGTCTTCAGCCCCAGCTCGCTTTCTGGATCTGAGAACCGAAAGAACCTGGACCCGTGCGGCCCACGCGCTTGCTCTTTTGCTGTTCGCTCGGCTAGCCGGGCCGTCGCATAACTGGTTTTTTAAACGCAGCCAACGACGGCTACACTCGATTCTTGTGCGTCGTTTTTGACTGTTCTTTATAATCGCCAGTTCGTACGCCGGGGACCGGACCCGAGAAGCTGACTTTGCCTCTAGCCACGAGCATTCCCCGACGCTACATCGGCATTTTTATTTCAACCTGGGCATACCAGTGTCGCCGGAAATGCTCCGCTTTGTCATAGTCGCGCTGATCGTGATTTTAACAGTTGTTTATCGAATGCAAATCAATTTTCCATTTTTTTAAACTTTGAAAAATGATGCTGTTCAAAAATTAAACAAAAACATTTAACAGGTCTTTCAATAAAACAATAAATGAAATAAAAATCTATAAAAAGGAAACAAATATTAATAATGCAGTGCAAATAAAATAGCCGAAAGAAGTATCATTGAATTAAAATATTTTGTTTCTTATTTTGTAATAATAAAGTAAATGCAAATGAAAATGTTGAAAAAAATAAATAAATATTTAACATCTTGGACATTTAGGTCTACAAAATATACGCATAGAAGATTGCGCAATATCTTTTTTTCTTTGATATAGGTATATTTGAAAACCTGAGTGCTAGTCCAGTAACGTAACACCAACTCTTTTAATCCCGAATTTCAACATTTTTTCTGATTGTTCAAGGGGAGTGACGTTTACGAAAAGTCAACCATTCAATCAACAGTATTATCGGCATAATCGAAGACACCGGCCCACCTGAACAATAGCACGAAATTCCTGGTAACCCTCTATCGAAGAAGGTTTCTACAAAGTGCGGTCGTTCAAATAGTCGAACATCGCCGAGATGGAACACTCTTTCGTGGCGAACAAATAACCTATACGTAGAAGAGCGAATCGCCCGCGCGACTAGTTTATGATTGTGTTGCTATATATATATATATATATATATATAGTCCGAGGTCCAACAAGTATCATATGTTGCGAGGACCGTTCTTTGTCATTTCATCTCCGTTGGATTGCCTCGAGGTATCTTGTTTCCAATTTCGTCACCACTTGCCCTCTCGTTCCTTTCCCGAAACCAAAAGAAAAAGATTGATTAATTTGCCATAATCCCCCGCGCAGAGATTTCTATACGCGCTGACGTTATAATCGTCTGAACGAATCTGAATATTCAAAGTCTGCCTCTGTTAACCAAATATTTACCGTGTTCGCGTCTTGATAACTTCCTCTCGCAAATTATGCATGAAATGTTGCATTCGGCAAGTGTATATATACGTCGGGCACAATCTGCGGTCTAAAAACTCAAGCACACTCGGCTGAACAGTCAAACAAACAGAATATCCTCCGGCGTCGGGACAGCGACTTGAATATTTAACAGGCCTGACAATGTGAGACTAGTTTTTCCTTCGACCTGTGCCATTAACTTCCGCGCTTTTCCCCCGATTTGCAATTCATAATGCCGAACTTGCTGCAAGGAGCAGAAAAAAAAAATGAAGAAATCGCGGTACACCGCCTGGATCTCTGCACCAAATCTCTCGCTCCTGTGTATCTGTTTCGTTTTGTTTTCACCCTTTCGGCTAGAAACAAAAAGTCCCTCGTTTGAGAACAAAGCACACACACTGCAAGCTCCCAATTCTTAGTTATACCTTGGGTATGTACACACAGGCAAGGGGAATTAGTGGACTATTCAATTATTGTAATTTACTTCTCAAACACAAACAGAACGGGTATGCCGTCTTCGGTGAGCAAACACACGCAGGAACCTACGTAAGGCAAATGCAAGCCAAACCATTGCAAAAGAGCGCGGAGGGAAAAAAAAAATCATCCGATAGTGATAATCCAACGAACGAGATTGATTTCTGCAAATTATCAAGAAATTGCGCAGCATGATTTATCCAAGAGAGATACAGTAGCCGCGGCGACTTTTTGTCCAATATATATTACCTCGGGCATAATTTACTTGAGTGGATATGTGAGTTAATGATTAATAGCTCTCGTTCGAAGTCGCATGGGAAACTGCATATGAAAGGCCGAGCGATAAATTCCAAGGCGTCAATTAGAGTCGAAGGAAATTTTCGTGATTGTCTAATTAGACCGGTGCCGGCAGATGGTGGTGTGCGCGTCTCGCTCGCCATCGCCAGCTTGCAACGTGTTTGTCTGCAGAACGAAAAACCGTTGAGAAGTAACGCGAGAACAAACGGCTCGTACGCTTTTCTTTAGCCGATCGGTAGGTGCAACGTACGATCGATGCGTGCATACATTAACGTAACAGAGAAAAGCGACCGATTTCGGTTGGCCCCTCGTTTGAATAACAGTATGCAAAATTTGCCTAAACGTTGTTGCGGACCGCGCGCCCAGGTCTAGTTCGTTTATTGAATGATAAAAGAAAAATGCATTAACTCGTTGACGAATCGCCCCACAGGGTGTGCACACAATTTCCCGTCCTTCTTTTTTTCATTTCTAACTAGTCCAGGAGAAAAGAGACGGTAGACGAGCAAAGGGGCTGGGTGCACCCAAGACTACCTGCTCTACCTGTTCAGAAAACCCCAGAACAAGGGTTGGCTCCGCCGCATTGATCAAATCGAACTGATCAATAGAATCAAGTATCTGCTATTGACGCGGCGCATTGTCCGGACAAAGCGTCGCCCCGGAGTTGGATATTAATTCGAAATTTCGTCGATGTCCACGGATTAAGACAGTTTTCGGTAAACGAGAAATTTATTGAGCCTCGCGATGGGAAAAGCTCTTTTCTGGGACAGGTCCGGCGCATCATACATATAAATCACGTTGAGAAAAAAAAATAACAAGAAAGTCGCTACGGTGCCGTCAAAGATATATCGCTTTCAATCTAAGCGGCCAACAGGTGCAAGCAAGGTGGCGGCCGGCGCCTACTTATCGCGTTTTGGGAAACTGCTGACCCACTCCAGACACAGGCTTTTTCTCTTCGTCGAACGTCGACCCCAAACACATTCCTTTTTATGCTCTTAAATCGTGGAGAAATGAGTATCAGGTATATATACGTAAGGCCATTTAACACAACTTTCGAGGGGTGTCACATTAAATCAAATATCCAGTCGCAATGACCTTTTCTCATAGCTTATTTTTATTCGATACAATGCATCCCAGGTACACTGACTTCCATCTCTGTTTAGACGAATGATAATTAATCCGCATTGCGCAATCGACGAAATTCTCGCGTGGGATACAGAGGCGATGAATTTTTGGGAGATTCTTTTTTTCTTTTCTCGCGAGTGAATCGAGAGCGTTGTTGGCTTTGACGTTTATCTGGAACCATCTGATAAATTGCTACAAAGGGTGAAAGGTTGACTGTGCATCGTAACAGTTAGATCTGTACGTGTAGGATGTTGGATCATTCGCGTGGCTCGATTTTTTGTTTATATTTTCATGTCCATAAGTAAACGAAGCACTTGACCGTTATACACTGCAACCTTGGCTCTAATCAGCAGTGTGAAGGATAGATGAGTTTGTATACTTTTACGGTGAGCATGTTGTAGGCCATGAATAATTCGATTACACTAACGTAAAACAGAGAGTCCGGGAAAATGCAAATAGGCAAATTATTCGAATGAATGAGTTTATTCGCCTCTCATTGATACGGTCCGAAAAAGAGGAGGCGTTGGAGCTTCCGAAGTCATACGTGTGGTCATCCATTCAGTGGCCCGTGCAGGCGTTGGGTTTCGCGGCAAAGGTAACAGGTTCACGTTGTGGGATTAGCATAATCGTCATAAAGCATGCAGACTCGATGAATTATTTATCTGTCCGAAGAGAAAGAGAGAGAGCGCGAAGCAGGATGAGAGGAGAGAGCGCGACGTGCTAAAGAAGAGTCCAAAGAAAGAGAAAGCGCAAAACAAACGAGTATAGCGGAGCTGCATTATGGTTCTTTTTCAGGGGTGGTGAGAGGAAGAGCGATCCTCTTCCTTGTTCGTTTGGTGTTGTTATTGCTGCGCTCGAGCGGCCGATTTGCATATTACGTCTGAGCCGCAACACATCCCCGTGGAGCGTTGCATTAATTTTCGATACGACGACATGCTAACGCTGACCTTAAACCTTCTCACCTAATTATCACTTGGGGAAAAGACATTAACATGCGGTCGCGTGCCCCACGTTGGGCGCCAATTGTACTAACCCCCGGGCGAATCCTTGAAATTTTGCGGCTCTCGAGCTTTGTGATGGTCGCGCTCTCTGTTTATACGAATTCGAGCGAAATTCGACGAAAATGGCAGCGACCAACCTTGTCAAATTATAGCCCCACTTTTTTTTACCCGAAACACTTTGGGCTCTGTAAAAACCATTTCCAACTTTGGAATCGTTTTACTTAATACCGGGTTTAGGGTAACAAATAAATCACCGTGATTGTTGGGTTATTAATTTATTAAATTTCGGTCGTAAAACACCCGCATGGAGGGAAAAAAAGCGGCAAGACAAAATTGATCCGAGGTTTTTTGTGCAGACGTGATGGCTATGTTTCCTGGAGGAACAATCACTAGGGCACAAAGTTGGAAATTGGCTACGCGCATAGCCGGGTTATAACGTTCGGGCGAAATTTGCAAACGGCCCAGAGGCTCGAGAAGAAGCAGCGATTTTCCCACAGTATTCGCTGGTGGCGAGCCAGATCGCGTCTCACCATTATTATAAATCTTCGATGATCGGGGGTTCGGTTGTTTGAATAGGAAGATCTCAGGTAATGCACGCATTTGAATACACCTCGGTCTATCTCATTGGGGGGACGTCACTGGTGTCGTCTCATCGCAGCCTGCATATATTTAAATTTAAGGGTGGCCAACCCTTCTTCTTCGATCTGGAACAATGGCCGGCAGGGCAACCCTCGGACGGATACATCCTTGCGCAGGTAAACGCGATTTTGCATAGATCTCCATACGTTATCCTTTTACACGCCGAGGTGTGTTTAAAGGTCCAGGTATATAGTGCCGCGGTGTCATCCCTCTGGGAAAGTATATGCAAACTATTGTGACCCCCATGGTCTGATAGTCCCACAGCCGCGGTGGGGAAAAGATCACACCCCTGAGATAGATGGTCTTCTCCGCGTTGTGTGCCGGAGCATAAAAACCCTTTCCCTCCTCTTCGCTCGATTTCCTTCCTGCAACGAGACAATCGTGCATACGTAAAAAGCCTTCGTCTATCTCTTCCAGCTACCCCGTGTGATTCTCAGGCGCAGCTTCGAGACCATTGTTGAAACCAAGACGCAGCCGTCGTGTTACGCGAAACAGACACTTTTTCTCAACCGTTTTTTCTTTCCTTTCACCTCTCCTCCCTGCCCACTCTCCTTGCCACTCGGAAACGCAACGATTTTCCCGAAACGTCAGTTGCGACCTATCGATCGCAATATTTTATAATCGGTTAGACAAACAAAAAAAAAATACGTTTGACGCAACCGTTGAAAAATTCGAATTTGAATTCAGACGATTGTCTTATGCGAGCTGAAAAAAAAGTGTGCCGCACCTGTTTCTCTGTTGTGACCGCACGAAACAAGTTGCAGAGGTCCCTGCACCTGAGGGAATTAAAATAAACGCGCTGCCATCTCATTTTCATTCTCATTAGTATACGGAGAACAAGTGGGTTAGCGGCGTCCTACGAGGTGCAGGCTCATTCAGCACTGGGCCAGGAGGGAATCTCGCATAATATTACGGCTTCGCGACCTTTCCATCGTCGCGAGATTGTCCACGCGGAAACGTAACAGAGCGCGCAAAGTCTCTCTTAATGTAAGCACACATCTACCTTTGTTTTGACGAGCGAAATTTGCTTACACGTGTCGGATGAACGTTCTGCTAAACAGTATGCTAATCAAAAACCCCTGATGGTGCATTTTTGATTGCGCACGTGCCGAATAATCATGAAACAACTCAACTATGCCGATCAAAATTTTTTCATTCTTTTGGGGAAGACATGAGGGCCTTTTTAAGATCACACATCTTAAGTGGCTTGCATTTTTTCACGAGGTTCCTTGAAAAAAAAGCTGTCAATATCTTATCTCTTATTGCAAAAGGAATGTTGACTTTTAAATAAAAGTTATTCCCATTTTTTCTAGCTGATTTATTTATTGTTTTTCTTTATTTCTTTTCATCAATCAATTCAACAGAATGATTCAGATCAAATTATGAATACATTTTTTTAAAAAGCTGTGTAATGTCAAAGTACACAAAATAAATCTAATATCCTTTCTCTTCACATGGATATAAGATTCTATGATATAAAACGATTATCTTAACCAATAAATTCTTCTTCCTATGTAAAAATGAATGTAGGAATCTTTAGGGTAATTATGACAGGTGGGGTAAATGTGACAGTGTCGAAATTACAATTTGTTTTATTGTGATTTATATGAATTGCATTATAATTTAAATATATGAATTGAATTTTATGTCAACAAAATATGTTTTAAAAAAGCAAAGTTATTTGAGTGTCACATTTACCCCAACTGCATCCAATGAAACATATTTGTAGTATACACGTCGTGTATACAAACATATATGTTGACATTTATGTGACATATATTTGACAAATATATTTTTTACATGGGCAGTGTCGGGACGTCAATCTTTTTGTGACTGCAAAAGACCAATATAGTGCAAAGCTAAGAAAAATCAGCGATCCTGTGTAAAGGAAACCTTGACAACTGCCAATCGGTATTCGAAAATTTCTGTCTGCAAGATTGTTATTGCGAAACCATCGGCCGTAAAAGGTGTCTGGCTGACTGCGCGCGTAACAATCATTTATATTCATTCGCGACACGTCTCGCGATGTAGTCGACTCGAGATAAGTAAATATCCTCGTCAGCACGTCTATGCCGAGGCTAATTGTTATTCTTCGTCTGATTGCGACGCAAACTCGATGATAAATAAGTTTTTGAGAGATAGAGATACACTGGTGCACGCGCTCAGCCAGCTCACAAGACCTGTCGTCTTCACCTGCGAGATATATCCTCTTATCTTCGTTCATCCTGCCAGTTCAACATATGAGTGTCTCTCTCTCTCTCAACTCTCATAGATTTAGATTCGATAAATGTATATCACGAAGGTTAATTCGGTTTGGCCGCGCGCGCCGATTGAATAACGCAGAAGTGTCCTCGTTTTCAGGCTCGACAACGCGTGAAGCGTACGCAGATAACGAGGAATGGAAAGGACATTCTGAAAGTCAGATCCTGACGGGGTTTCACTGTGGAGACTGCAATCATCGGTACTGCACCTGATCTAAGTTGTCGAGTTTGCCGTTAATCAAGTTATTTCCACTTGCGAGAAAGAAAAAAAAATCTATACTCTCGGCTGTGGAAAATGCGAGCGCGCAAGGCGCCAGCTGGGCGTTCTAAATATTGGCTTCTCTGTCACGCGATCGACCTCTCGCTCACCGGCACTTGAACTAATACATCTTTTTAATTAAACCACTTACTCCAGATTGGAGCAAAATGTTAACACCAGAATGTGGCAAGAGAAACGACAAATTTCGACGCAACGCTCCCGGTGTTTGACGGAGCGGCTCTGCCCCGGGTATTGTTTGCGAAAAAAATTATTCCCAATTTACACTCAACAAATTAAACAAGTACGCGGCATTGTCCGTGCAAATATTACACGTCGATAAATATTCCTGGTTCTAAAAGGGACCGGACGTATTTTTCTTCGCACGTTCTCGTCGTTTTTGGTCGACGTTTTCTTCTTTTTTTTTTTTTTTTTTTTTGTCGTTTCCTTCTCTCTTCTTTTTTTCACTTGGTCTCGCGGTAGTCGTCACCGGGTGGATTTACGTTCTTGACAGCTAGACAGCGCGAAACCGAGGGGGGCGGGACGAAAAACGTGTTCTTCAGGGTCGTCGCAAGGGACACGTACGGAGGTCCCGGCGAAATTGTTCGTGAGATACGACTCCGCAACAAATCCGAGAAAGCAAAACACGAGTCGCGATAAAAAGATGGCCGAAATTTAAATAACAAATCGTCGTGCGCGCGCGATTGTTTACGCGATCCCGCGTCGCAAATCCGTGATCATTATCGACGATTATTCCGCCGTAATAGCTCTCTGCGCTCGGTTTTATTTATCTCGCCGGATGTTATATTACCGAGACGAAAAAAAAAAACCTTTTTCAATATATTTTCGTTCGGCTTTCGTGTGGATGATTTTGTGTACTGATGTATATATGCGAACGGGAATTCCATTTCATGAAAAAGGATTTTCTTTTCAACCGAATCACCGTCGTGATTCGAGCAAGCCGGGTATAAAACGCGAAAAACATCATTTCTCATTCTGTAGAGTCAGATGACGTGGAATAGAAATAAGTATTCATAAGTTATAGTATCTTTCAAGTTCACACATCTCTTGGAAAAAAAATTTTTCAAGGCTGACAGTGAAGCGTTTTTTTCCGAGGATTTTCATCATAACAGAGATACGTATAAATACCGACACCATATTAAGGTGGGACTTATCGCTAGATTTCATTGTGTCCGTGTTGATTTTTTATTGCGCGTAAAAAAATTAATATCGTTAGAAATAGATTGATTTATGAGTTGAAATATTGTTCGACCAATGCTATTTGCTTAGTCAACGAGTTTAATGTGGAAACGATTGTTTCGGCATGGTTCCTCGTATGAAAAAATTTCTATATTCATCGTCCATATTTTTCTTCAATAGAGATTAATAGAACCCTTTTTTTATACTTCAATGATGAAATAAATAAAAGTGTTTGAAAAAATATTGATTCAAACTGGCCAAACTAAAAGTGCATAGATGATCGTGAATTTTTTTTTTTTTTCTTTTGAACAAGCAGTTTTTTTATGATTCGTAGAAAAATAGATCTTGATAACAATTACAAACATTTCTTTCAAATAACAAATTAAAAAATTAATGCAAATAAGTGTTATCATGATTTGTCATTTAACAAGCCTTTTGCTAACTTGATTTCTTGAAATCTAAAAAAATTTGAACAACAGTATGAGTTCGCATGTAAGTACCGCGGTAACAATTCAAGTTCTCACACACGCAATCATTGTCACGAACATTCGTTAATAACGAATCACACCTATCTTGAATGAAAGTAGATAACTGTTCAGGCAGTGTGTTCTATCAGTACTAATTATGAGTAAACGTGTAATTGCTACAAGTTGGAAAAAAAATCTGAAAACGCTGGATCCGTTTATTTAACCTACTTTGAATAAATAAAAAAAGGACCTATTCAAAATGATGTGCCTCGGGCCGGACAAGATTTTTTTTCTTCAATCCACTTTCAACTTGAGGGTTTATCATTTTTTTTTTCCTAGCTGAATGTTTTATTGGACAAAAAGAAAAAGTAGACCTCAATCAGTGAGCATGAAATGTATTTATTTGTTTTTTTGATTTGTTTGTTTAAATTTTGTTTCATGAAATCAGCACATTTTTGGTTTCATTGCTGGTTTCACGGAAACGAGGAAGTTTCGAGCGTGTTGATGTGTTCACGTATTAGGTTGCGCTTGGGCGCGCGTCAATGTGCGTAAAGACTTTATGGGAGACCGGTTGACGTGACTCGGCCTCTAAAAATAGCTGCCAAGAGCGGTATACGTACACTGCGCGCGAAAAATCTTTGCGTTTATGTTAATTACCGTCACTTAGAGCCACGCTCCTTTCAACTGCTTCGATGTTACTGTCATAATAGTTTTAATAAAGGTGTACTTTATGCCCGATTCTTTCATCGCAAAATAGCGATCCGCTCGGAAATATAAAATAACTAGTTGCTATCACGGCTTCCAGGCGCACGATTTATATTTACAATTAAAAAGCAATTGCGATGGATACATGTGTACAAATTTACGACTTGTTTTGCCGATGCACACATACACACAAGCCGAAACTGCTTTACGTAATCGAGGGGATATAATTGCACGCGGAAAAATGCCAGCATTGTAATAATATTAATTTTATTGTTAACGTTTGGCGATAGGCTCAGACATCAGCTTCAGAATGTTTTAATGAAATAATATTATCAGGAGTGCGTTCTTGTAATTTTATGATCGTTAGCCATCAGGAGTGCAATTATATCACGCGAGTAATAATAAGGTGTAATCGCTTTTGAAAACTGGCAGATAAACATTTTATATGGACTCACAAATGATTTTTTAAGTGCCAGTATAATTAAATCATTTTTGATGACTATCGTTTTGCTACAGTCATGATTTTTCAAAATTATAAGCATCTCTTTGATATATTGATTGTCGTGAGAAAGATTTGAGGGTGTAATTTTTTTTTTATGAGACAAGAGGGAAACAAAGGCAATGTCTTTTTGGAGGCGACAATTTAAAGCGTTGGAAACTTTGTAACCCTTTGAAATTACAGACCCATCAAAGGCGCAATAGCTGCGTCGATTTCCCATCAGAGCCGTTTGATCGGATGAAATAAAATACTGTCACCGAAACCCAATTTAAAAGACGTCTCGATATAAATCCGACTCGTTTAATGAGGAGCGGATTTTTTTCGTTGCTGAGAACTTACGACGCGGTCAATGCAGAAGTTACGATTGAATTGTGCATTTTGCGTAACGGCCAATCGACGCGTAAGATGCGAAAGGGCTCAGCGCGCCGGGAACAACATTGTTTCCCCGGGTGCGGGTAATCTATAGCGTTTAAATTTTCTAAAGTACCCAATCACTCTGTATTTTTATGCAAAGCCGTCCCAACCGTACTTTTAACGGTACCATAATACCCTGACGTATGAATTCACGGTCGAAATAAACTTCGCGCGCATATCATTAAGAGCGGATACAGCACCTTGGCAGGCGCGCCGGATTCCTACCTGGCCCAGTAGGGCACGGATATCAATCCTTGCAGCTGATTGACAACGCTTGCTATTTAAATGCCACTTTTGTCCCGTTCAATGCAATATGATAATTCGACGATTCCAGGCCTCGATCGGTGAATTATCGTTTCTCGTAACGGATTTTATGAAATTACTATTCGCCGGTGCAACGAACTTCTCTCCTGTGCAAACAACCTCTCGCAACGATACCGATAGATTGTATAATTTTCGTCAATCGAAAATCATTTCCATATTCCGTGCTTTACAAGTCTTTAATCCCAATTTCACGAGGAATACACAGTAGTTTATCTTATTTGCATTTTGATAAATATTCATCGAATGAGAAATTGTATCCGAATTCCGCACGCTGCGTTTCTTTAAAACACCTGTACTCAGATTTGCCAAACTTCGCTCACAACATATTTCGATATAAAAATTAATCAAACTAAACTAATTAATTTGAATTTATTATTTAATTTTTGTGAAGTTTATTTTGTTCAAGAAAATAATAAAAATCTAGTTTAATTATTTTGATTATTTTGTGCCTTGTTCTATTCAATGACTTACAGTTCAGTTTTGTTTTTTTTTAGAGTTACTATACGCAACTTTCTTATTTGGTGTTTTTTTTTTTTTAATTTTCACGGTTCACTTTCATTAATAAAAATTTTCTATATGTTTTAAAAAGGATGACAATATCTAAATTTGAGGTTCAAAAGTTGAACATGTTCTATAATAGGGTAATATCGTGTACCCCTTCTGTAATCATGTCGATAAAACATATATTAATCACATGGCTATTTATGACGCAATAATTCACTCAGATAATAAATGCAAGTTTAAGTCTTTTTTTTACTATAGATATTTTATAACTACGTTAAACTGAGGGAAGGAGAGGAGCATCATGTAAACGCAGGGCGTGTTAAGTGTCCAATAAGTAAGCTCAGCTTCTTGTACTTGTTGTCCAGATCATAACAAACTGGTGGTGTGTGCAAGGTAGGCCTGTAGGCTTTGCTGCAGTGTAAAATATCTGCAGGACAAGAACGAACAGGCAGTTGACTTATCTGAACCACCGCGGAGCCAGGCCCAAGTAGCACGACTGGTCTGTTCTAATATCTGAAAGGATATATTTTACGACAATTGTATAAAGCTTCGGATGTTCTGGCCTAATCTCGAAGTTGTCTTTGAACCACTCAGCCTAAAATTGTTCCAAGTCGTACAAAAAAAAAAAGAAAATTAAAAAAGACAATTAAAAAAAAAGAAATTAAAAAAAGAAACTTTTGAAAAAAAGAAAGATTTAAAATATATGGCTGTATCAAAAACTTGAAACAGATTGATCTAATTTTTTTTGTAGATGAATTAACTTCATAAATCTCCGTTGGAATGAATTTCCTAGAAAGACTTTCACGTAATCCCAAAAGACATCGGTGATCCACGCAAAACTTTCCCCAACTAACAAATTCACCAAGAGCTTTTACAAGACACGTTGACAAAAAAAAAGATCTTGTCAGTCACTCCCAACATCAGTTTGATTTGATTCGAAACAATTTGACCATAATAAACGATTCATTGGACAAAAAAAAGAGTCCATCTTGAACTCAATAAAAAAACAACAGCGAATGAGAGCAAAAGGAACGCAATGAGGTCAGACCGGGAGCGATAACCTAGCGCCGAAAGTGCCGAGGAGATGATTATCGAGAAATATAGGAAATTGAAAGGGTGTCTGAGGAGGTGTCTAGCGGACATTTTGTGCGGGGGCGACTTGCCGGCAGGGTAGCTTGGGTCTGATGGACACCCACACGGAGATGCTGGGTGCTGATACACTCGACGGATAATAGGCTTTTTCGAGTGTTCCCTATAATCGCAGTGACTCGGAATAATTCATTGTTATATGTGAATCTTCGAACTTGCATTGTGTCAATAAAACAAACATGACGTCAGCCTTGCGTCGAAATATCATATGCGGATGGATCGTTTTTTTTTTTTTTTTTTTTTTTTTTTTTTTTTTTTTTTTTTTTTTTGATTTCTCGAGTATCAAACATCTTACATAATGAGAAACCACAAACTTGTTCAAAAACAAGAACTTCTCCCAAGACTATTTATTTTTCAGCGGTGCGTGCTGCATTCGATTGTTATCTGCCAAATCAGTAGCACACTCATACCGGATGTATGGGACAAATAAATTATCCGCCTTATTTTGTACCGTCATCAACTTGTTTCTTTTTTTTTTGTTCTTTTTTTTTGTATCAAACCAGGCGACATTGGACGTTGAGAAAAAAAAATTGTGGTCAAGAGAGATCTATAATATCAAATACCATCTAACGACGAATAAATCAACTTGTCTTTGGTCCCATATCTTTTCAAAAGTTTTTATGACAGTTTTTCTTCGACCAAACAAATTACCGTGCCTGGAAGATCGAACGCCACCTTAGAGTACAAGTTTTTCTCATATTTTTTGTCACTGTCACATCTAGAAATAATTTAACGACGGTTAACGAAAGTAATGCGCGTTCCTAATGCATGTTCATTTTTTTTCTCACTCTGCACAAGATTCTGTATCACCCATTTGAACCAGTCCATGGATTGAGGCCTAATACGGTAAACAACTTTGCTGGCCTGAATTCGCGATTGATGGAAGTGTACTTTGGATAAAAACTGTTTCATTTGACATAAAAATTGGTCAATTTGGCATCGAAAATCTTCTGTCAACAAGCATTTTCAAAAACAAAAGAATACGTCAGATTGAACAGTGACGTTCAATTCGGAAATGAATCTCTCAATTAATAAATTTTGCACCACTTTAAGTTTTTCCAACAAAAATTGATTACAGCTCTTACTTTTTGCAGGTTGAATAAAAAAAAAAGAAGACTATCAAAAAAGAGCACGCAAGAACGAGAGACCAGGCGCATGACTGGCGCGCATCAGAAAAGCCGAGGTAAATTAACTTTCGGCTTTGCAAATATAAAAATAAACGACGCCCGAAATACGTAAATTTAGGACCCGAGAGTAAATTACAATAACACATTAGCCCCGAAGGGACACGCCGGGATATACGAAACAACACGTCGTAACCTTCTTGGCATTGCTTGGCGTGGAATTTCACAAGCGACGTCGTCGTCGAAATTAGTACCTCGTCGCTCCGCCGCGACAAGTACGACAGCTGAGAGATCACGGAACTTGAGACACACCGAGAGTAGGACCTTGCGTGGAAAAGCAGCTATAGTGTCGATAATTAAAACGCTCAGCGCGACGTCCACGCAATTACCCGCCAAGCCCGGCCAATTAATTTGTTGCCAAACAATGATCCTAGGCATTCCTTCGGCTGAAATCATTATGTTGGGGGGCCTCACGCACACACAAACACACGTACGAACATATACACACATCCAAGCCCAGGATTTGGCGGAGGCCCTTTCGCTCTCGTCTTGTTCGTTTTCTCGTCCGGCGGAGAGCCCATTCTCCATCCTCGTCTGTACACGGGTTTGGGCGTATCATGCGCATTCGGTTTCCAAACTGGACATAAATTAATCCCGTCAAATGTCCTCATTCGTTACCCGGACCAGTCCCTGGTCCCAGGCCGCTAAGCAAGGTTAATCTAAACTTATAGATATGAAACTTGCTGCGTAAGCTGCCTAGACTGCCTCGGCTAAACGTGTCCGGATGTCTATGCTTGTGAGTGTGTGTTGGGTATAAATTTGCCTCTGTGTGCATTAACGTCTTAGTTCCTAAGTTTCAAGTTAATTTCTGCAGCAATAAAGTACCGGGAGTATAAAATTTTGCGAACGAGCAAACTTTTAATGTCAACGCGATATATTTATACTTCTACCGTTTATTTGGTTTTGTTTTTATATATGTTTTGTTTTTGCGGCTCTTTCGGATATGCTAATTTGCAGCATTGTATATGCGCTCTGAAACTGAGATCGAAATTGGGTCGAATTTCTCATCCTTCATCCTTGAAAACCGATGAGCACGTGTCATTGCACCGTGCAGTTTATTTCCAGCCATTAATGAATGCTGCTTTAACATTGCGCAGAATTAATTACAGCACAATCCAATTTGTCACAACGAAGGTCGCATATCGAGGAAAATATACGCACCGACGCCCCTAAACTGGATGTGTGCCTTTTGGTAATTGATTTTTTGCGAGCCAGAGTGAAGATTTGATCAATCACCCTGGACCCGGAGAGTTATAAATGTACATCACTTAGGACGGTTCAACGCTGCTCAAACAAACGGTTAACCCCGCTCTTTCGTCTTGCGATGACCTGCGCTCGCTCACTTCCTGTACAAATGTCCTCTGAGTGAGCAACACTGTTTAGTTGAAAGTTGTAGATCGAAATCAAAGACTGAATTGACTTTTGAAGATTGATCGGAGTCTAATGCACGGGGACCGATTAAGGCCCGATTAAGATAGACAAGGAATCTTATTAGAAGGTACAAGTCGTCAGTGTACCTGCCAAACGATACCTCGTCTCCGATTGCTGATTAAAACTTTATCCTAAAACCGTCGCATGAAACACGTTGCGAGGTTTTAATCGCTTTCAATTCACACGAATCAAAAAATGGCATCTCATTTATACGATATTCTCAACGTTTATTCCCAACAGACACGACGCGCGACAAAAGGACGCAATGAACGTAACAAATGTTGATTCGGAGCCAAATTTCTGTCGACGGTTCTGAAAGGGCGAGACAAGAAAGGGTTGATTACACGGCTCACCTGCCAATGAACTCGGACCGATGCAGCGCCACGGTTTTCAATGGGGATACAATTTCCAAAGCGTGTTACAATTTGAAGGCAAGTGGAGCATCAGCATTAACTATACACCCCGAGCTATTGTTCCATTTCATTCCGAGCAGTTCTGCGGAGACAGCCAAGGGATAGCCTTACATCCCCAAACGCGTCCGACAGAAATTATCGTGGCCGGCTGTAAAACAATACGGCCCGCAGAGAGATGCCAGCATATTGCGGTTTCCCGTTCTGTCACGACTGCTCTGGGGTGGTTATCCCGGTGCTTTTATGCACCGGCAGCCGGCCAATTCAGCGCCCACCGAAGATTGCACTTATTTCTTTATTTTGCATTGCACTCAGGTGCACCGACACAATGTGCTGTTCGATCATCCTTGTAAGCCCGCCAGAACAAACTGTTCGATTGTATTACTCCTGAATGCACCTCCGACTTTTGTAGCTCCCGGGGCCTATTGTGACACTTTTAAAATATCGCAAAAAAATAAACAAAATAAACAAATAAAAAACAGCCCGCGATATTAAAGGTGTCCGTGAAAAGATACCTGAACTTTCTCGCGAGTTTCTTTTATTGAAATGAATGTTTCTTCATAAAATTGTAAAATTGGCTATTGAATTTGAAAAAAGTGCAGGTTCGTAATAATAGAACTGCTTGAAAAAATTTTTATTCCTGTTTGTTGCTTGTTTGATTTTTTTATGCAATTCATTTTGTTCAGAAGGTTACACAATTTTTATATTTACTGTAACGATTGTGAAATTTGAAGAATTTGAGATAAAAGAACACACACAACACACCCTTAACGAACCGCACTTATATTGAATCAAGCAAACCGTGTATCGCGCGGTTTGTTCGCACAGTACGTAAATATTTTTCGACGACGCCTCATCGGTACCCCCAGTGCGCGAAATAGAGTGCATCCAGGCGAAGTGCGTGAATCCAATATCAAGTTTGCTCTATATTTCGACATGTTCGTTTTCCTTTGCCTTTATTCTTCTTTCCTACGTTAGCGAAATCCCAGTGCAAGTGGGTTCCAGCCATTTCAGAATCTCCCCGTAATTCCAGTACGACGGGGTGTCTCGCGATTTATGCAAAATGGTACGTAGCTCCCCCGGGAGCTCTCTCGCAGCCCTCTTCGATCTAACACGTGCGTCGAGCTCTACGCCGAAAGAGGTATCCGAGCCCCTTGAGGGAGTTTAGGTATGGGCGAGAAGCCGAACGTTCTGATACACTGCCAACAACTCTGAACCTTAACGTCCCGAAACAACGAACAGAAACGCGTCCTTGTCTTCGCATTAAACGATCCTATCGATGCCGATCAATCTTCCGCCGAGATCCACCGAATTATAACGTTTAATCTAAAAGGCTTCGGAGAATAGGAGGAGGACAGTAACGTCGAAGACGTATGAGCATCTCTCAAAAGTGCTGCGAGTTCTTATCAGAGATCCAGCAGATTAGAAAATTACCCGAAATTCCTTTGGAAACAATAAAACCTATACCTGTCTCGCACAACTTTTTTTTTTTTTTTTTTTTTTTTTTTTTTTTTTTTTTTTTTTTTTTTTTTTTTTTTTTTTTTTTTTTTTTTTTTTTTTTTTGTTGTTTTTTTTTTTTTTTTGAATTTTGTTACCCCTCAATTAGTATTTTTTGTTTTCTGTCTAGAAAAGCGAACGGATGTTAGATGGTTCACTCGGAGAGCGGATTCTCGAATAAAGTTGTTTCGCGAGAGATTCGCATCATAAAAAATGGCACGAGTTTGAAAGCCATTCGCGATAGTCCTGATTCTTTCGATCAATACAAATAGAATCGAATGCGAAAGACAGCACAAGCGGCACCTTAATATCCCGCAGGCGATTTCTCGGTAAAGCTTGACAGAGGGGCGAGAGATCGGCGATTATAGGAACACGGCGCGGACTATAACCGTAAGTATAGCTTTCCACTTGCAACTGAATAGAGGCAACAGTTGCGGTTTATGAAATTAAGTCGGTCGGTCGGACGGGCGAAACGAGCGACACATTTTACCCCTGTGTCCGTGCCCCATCGCGTTTTAAAGGGCGTCACAAAAGAAATCTTGCCAGACGCGACGCGTAGTCAAATTTCAGCGGGAGCTCTGAATTTGCTGAAGGAAAAAAAAAGTTTTGCCTTGTGTGTGGCGCAGAGAGTCATCGCATTAAAGAAAACGATGCGAAGGGCGCATGCGAGAGGCCACTTCGATCTATCTCTTCTATTAACCCCACGCGGTAATTAAATTAAATGATCCACTGGCGCTCAATCATCCGGCGGCGTAAGTATGCCTGTTTATGCTATAGGCGCCCCTGTACAAAATTTCTCTCAGTCACCGCGAAACATTATGATTGAATTCAACTGCGCTAAACGCGTTGCGAAATTGGATACGTTGCGTAATTGGCGCTGGTAATGTTTTATCGCGTTGTTTACTCGTAACCAGGTGGATGCGTGTGCGAGAGAGGGAATTCTCTTTAATTCATTGATTTTATTTACATCAAGATATATTCCGCGCGATAAAAATATGTTGCTCAATAAATATGGATTGTTCGGTTCTCGTGAATCCGAAATCGGTTGACGTAATGCCGTGTTGTTGATCCTCGAATACACGATTGCAAAAAAAATGTTCCGTTAGTTGTTCCTATTGTATTGTTTAGTTTATAGGCATTTTATTTTATCATCACGAACGGTTTTTGGTCAAATCAAAATTTGCTTGATCAAAATATAATCCGTGAAACAAATAATTATAATAACATCAAGTAATTAAAAATAAAACGAAAACAAGAAATAAATTGAATAACATCAGATAACGACATTTCAGCGTGAAAAAAGTGATGAATCCTTAATTGTTTTGATCGAGCTTATAAAATTAAAAAAAATCTTTCCACAAATTGTATTATTTAAATTACGTAAACAGAAACTATTACCCGTATCATGGGTCAACGAAACACGTCTAAACAAACAAAACAACCAATTAATAAATAATTCATAACACTTGACTCTCCGAATCCCTGCCCAAACACACCTACAGATAATGAATTCAAAAATTCATCATTATCACCATGTTAAGCGGCTATTAAAAAAACCGCCCAATTTTCCCTCTTTCGATAGGTCATCAGAAAAAGCGTGCCACCCACCTGAACCTCAAAACCGTCTACACCTCGACTCATGTGTAACATCATTATTCATCACAAAATTATACTTAAACCTCCTCCAGATATTTTTTAGATCCAAAATTTTGACTTTCTTTTTTTTTCCAGGTGAAAAGAGAAAAGAAACTACAAAAGAAGAATATGACATCGACGAGAAGGAAAAAGTAATGTCGCACATCGTGGCATAAAAATATATGATTTACAACGCTCGATCGCTCAGTTGTACTTGATGACATGTTAATGTATGGATACGTGGAACGTAAGTGTCAAGAGGGTGGTGCTGGGCCACGAGCCAAGGGGCCCGATAATGGGCCCAAGTCATTGTCGCCCAGCCTTACTGATTTGCATACAATACGGAGACATCTGTGCCTCCTCAAGTATCATCGCGGTGTCGTTAATGCGAACGCCCATCTAAATTACCGAAAGAGAAACGACGCGACTTGTTGGCGCTGGCGATGATCCCTCTCTGTCTGTTATTTTGCTCGCGTCGCAAGCGAAACCGTTCTGTTTTCGCTATGACACCAATTGATACAGTTCCGTCGACGCTCGGGGGGTCATTATTACGAGTGTCACTCCAGGTTGTTATTTTGTATTTTTTGTTCTCTCTCTCTTTCTCTCCACTTGTCGCGACAACCCGACAACAGCGTTGCATAAAGATGAGCATGCACGCGTGACTGCACAATATGATCTATCAATTTTCGGCGATGTAATACAAATCAGCTCGCAAAGATGAAAAGTATTGCGAAGCACAAGAGATTAAATTTGCCAGAAGAAATTTCAATAGTTCGCGAAATCAAACAAAACCGAGGGAATACGAACAGCGATGTCGATGGAATAACGAAAAACTGAAACGAAAAAAAAAATCAAGAGAACCGCATCATACCCGATTCATATTTCAATTCCAATTAAAAATTATCACTCGGACAAAAAATAAAAAAGAACATATCACACGCGGGATATCCATGTCCACTATTTCCAAATGCTAAAAATGTGTTCGTTATACTTTTGAAGCCTCTCTCGTTTTTTTTACCATACGTTTTTTTTCTTTTTCGTTTTTTTTCCACCGCTCGCACGAATTCAGCGGCTATCGCGAAACCTGTTTAACATGAGATTTCACACTCGATCTCCCTCGAATAACCGCAACGCAATGGTGGCAGCGAATCGTTTCGGTCGTCTCTCTCTCTCTCTCTCTCTCTCTCTCTCTCTCTCTCTCTCTCTCTCTCTCTCTCTCTCTCTCTCTCTCTCTCTCTCTCTCTCATTGTACGGGGAAACTCGGATTTTTCATTCGTCGCTCCGGGAGCTGGTTTCGACTCGGTCAATATGACTCCGGGGGTTGTTTGGTGCACCTACACACTGCCGACCCTGCTACGTGCGCGAGCTATATAGATAGAACCGCGAACGTGGCGTGGAAACGGAGGCCGATTGATAAACCGGTCACGTAGTGCCCGGCGATGAATGGACCCGCCGAGTCGAGCCCAGAGCCGGGAATTGGCTACTGGGCATACCGCCGACCACCTACCCCCTCAACCTTTTCCATCCACCAGAGGATGGAAGATCCAACTTTTTTCCACCAAAAATTCATTTCGTCCCCGAAATCTTTACCGGTTTTTTGAAACTAACCCCGCGTCAATTATTTATTTCCAGCACGAGACTCTCGGTTCGATTCGATTTAATCGGTTTAATTTTCATGCAATCCGTATTTTTTTCGAATCCTAAAGTGAAACGATTTTTGCAGTTGGCGCGACGATCAATATTGCTTGATACGCTACTCGAACATTAGCTTTCGAAACAAAAATACACCCCACTGTCATCTATATTTTCGTAGGATCGAATCCACTTAAGGACAATTTTTTGGAAAATATTTTATCGGTGGGATTTCAGGCGTTTTCCATGTGTTGTCTTTAATCTCCAAGCTTTTACGGGTAAAATTACTATCCGCTTCAGTCACAGCATTTTAATTTTCTCACGTAAATAAAGCGAGAAAGAAAGTTATCCGAGAGTTGTGTATATATATATATATATATACTTTTTCGCCAAAGAATCTCCACTTTGAATGATCGAACACTTTTCAGCGGAATGCGCGAGAGTTTCGCGTTACGCATTGTTTTTCGCAATGAGCTCCGTGCTCATTTTCATTTCAACAAAATGGCGCAAACCCACCTGAAATCAGCGCGCTCGCATAAATTTGAATAATCGCTTTTCTTCGTTGCATGATATTATATATATTTTTGGTGCGTTTTATCGCGCATTGAACATCCGCGCGTGGTTTTAACAGCGTTCAAAATAATAGAAAATAATAGCTTGTTTATTCCGCAACGATTAAATGTTAAAGAGACTCTCGAACTTGTGCGTCTTACAAATTTATTCAAATACAAACGACTTGCCGGCTAATACCGAGCTTATTTTAAATAAAATTGAAGAAAATGTGTGAATATATGTTCGCACAGTAGCATTTCGCACTTACCTGATGATGCTTAATGAGACGCTGGCGCAGAACTAAAACTAGTCTCATAAAATTTTCAACTAAAAATGAAACCGCAGCCAAGGCTTAATTAAATTTATGTTCGAATCAAAAATTGAAAAAACAAATCTTCGTTTCAGTTCAACAGAAGAAAAACAATTTTGAGGAGCTTAAGAGGCAGTTTGATCAATTGGCAGAAATCAGTGGAAGTGATTTTTTTCAAACCAACGCAATTAATCTTGGCCCAAAAGTTTTGAACGCAAAAAGTAGTAGTCGATAAATCATCCAGGTAAGACATATTTTTCGTTCGCTTAATGAGTGGAACCTCAAAAAGCGAACAAAAAAGTGCTCAATTAGCCGGGTTATAAAATTAATGTCGGCCATCAATCGGATTCGTGAAATCGTGAATCTTCGTTGGTATATGGATGAATGGTGAATCCAGGGAGTTATAGAGATCACGTCAAAACGACCAATGTGCCATGGCAAATCGTATTTTCGTGTCATTCGTCTTGCCTAAAATCGCACGATGACAGAATCGTTGTCACCCTCGTATCCAAGTTCGCCGACCGAACTACATACTACGTATCTGATGTGTAATATAACCAAGGCCTGCCTACCCCTTTAGGCAATCGAAAGCAAGCCTCTGATCTGCCATAAAGTCATTTCATAAGCCGTCCCGAGGGTTAACCATCCCTCCTCTGCGAGTGTCGAATTTTGAATTAAGCCTGATGCAACAAACTCGTTTCGTGTTACTTTGCATTAAAATCAAAGTGGTTAATTTCGATCACAACTAGCAGGTTGATTTTTTAGTATGCAAATTATAAAAATGAAACTCAATTTTTTTTTTTTTTTTTTTTTGTGTAACATTTTTGTTAATGAAAATTTGAGAATAAATGAATCATTTAAAATTGTGTTGATTGCGGAGAATATAAAAAAATTGATTGAAAACAACCATCAGGCAACATATTAAAAGTCGTTGATTTTCATCAACTGCTAATGAACTTGCGCTTGGCCAACATGCTGCTCCGTCGTAAAGGAAAACGCGTGGGTCCCCTCGCGAATTATAAAAATTAAATATAAATCAAACGTTCTGCCGGCGGGCAGAGCCCGAGAAAGTCAAGGGGCCGTGAAAAAAGAAAAGAACAACCCTTTCGTTAATTACGTATCGCAGATGGCGACTATTGCTCGCAACTTTTAGCGAGCGCAAAACGTCTTGGCGAGTTTTTAAATGCCGGAGCTCCGTCGGTTGCCATCAAGAGAGCTCGAATGCAAACTGGCTCAGAAAAAAAAACGCTCCAAGAAGGCGATGATTAGGAAATAAAACCACACCGATTAAAATAGTTTATCAACTATAATTTCCAAATTATTACTACAGCAGTTAAACATTGATCCGTACAATCTACGTCGTGTTAATAATTTTTTCTGCACGTGTGCTGTTGGCTGAAGGTTTCTTAAAAATTTGTCCCCTGGCGTTCGTCGGTTGCGTTGTCACAAAATTTCTGTAACAAAAGAACAAAAACATATTATCAATCAATGTATTTTAATGAATAATTTTTTTTGTATAATTTTTTGTATAATTTCTCTATTTACAACAAGATTATTTATGTTTCTACATTTTTATAATACTAGAATTTTCAAGGCGCGCTACGCGCGCCCTTATCACTTCTGTTGCTATCGAACTGATCATCAAACTGTCAAAAAATAAAGCGAGGACGCATGAACTTAGGCATCGGTCCGATCCGCGGCTAACTTAATCCTCAACACAACTTTTTAATTGTGGAACTAGAATGTCGAGCGCGCTTCGACAGGAGGATCTTACATGTCAAATGTCAAATTTTTGCGACCCGTCGAATTTCGAATTTCGAATGTATTCAAACTTTTTTATTATGAGATTCAGTTTTTCAATTTCAAAATCACATTTTCATAAACTAACCGGTCTCCCAAAAAAGTTTTTTTTCGTCAAAAAAAAGACACAAAAGGTAAACTTTTTGTCGATTATACATCTGACTAACTTCAGCAATGTATCTTTAATACAAAATCTATTCAATCGTACGCGCGGTTTTGTGAATCAAGTGAGACGAAAAACGAAAACAGAGAACGAAGGATTATTAATTGGATACACGATAAAGTAATGTTCCTCCCCATTCGGTGTCTAACGTGGACCCCCTCTGGTGTCTTCCTTAACATATGGTGCCACGCGACTTTTCTCTCCCTCTGGGCTTACACGTGAGTACGCGCAAGTCGCGTTTTGTGCGCGATCCTTTCGGCCAGATATAATGTAAAATAAAATACAGAAGAAGCGAAAAATTATCGGCGGTTACACGGGATCCAGCCTGTGCCTTTTTTATAGGCCCTGCTGTTGTTATGACGTTCGACATCAGATGCATGCAAATTTCAATGGCGCAAATTATCGTCCGAGTGAAATGGTGATGGACGGTTATGAAAATGGTAGATTTTGTCGATGTCTTGTAAAATTTACGATTGTATTTTACTTTTGGGTTTATGTGCATGGTTTCTCAAAAGGTCAAACAAAAATTAAGAAAAATGGTTTATCAAAACCATATTCGGCCTCAGCAAACGAAACATATTTTTGAATGAGACAGATAATAATATATATTCATAATATTTATCAATTTTTTTAAATTCCATCGTGATCAATATGGTTTATTAAGGGTTTAAAATAAATTTATAAATCAGTTTTTTTTTTCTACATTTTCGATACTGAAGAAGATTTGTTTTCTGCACCATTAACGAAAATGTTGCTGTGATCTTGGCGGTCCTGCGTCCGACTTGTTTTTTCCGTCGTGTCGATGGTGTATCGTGCAATGTTTTGCAATTTTTTCGCCTTTTACATAACGGGCAGCGAGTATGAGCCCGCTATAGGCAATAAGGGCTAACAAGGTGATTACTCATGCCTTCCATAAGAAGAAGTTACAAGCAGGTTCGAAGGTTTACTGCGGCAAATGGCGAAATTTGTACCTTACTAACGATTGGTCTTTCGTTGGACTATATCGACTGTATTAGACACCGCGTACGCCATAGTTTATTACGTCGTCGACGCATACTTGAAACTTAAGTGGTGGCAACTTTGTGTTTATGTTTTCTATAAAATCCTGCTTAACAATTTCTGTGAGAACCGCCGAAACATTACGTTTTTTCATCGAGACCGCATTTTTTAATTGGTCTAGGCTCTTTACAGAATCGTTAAATTTTTTTTCTTGATGAATTTTTTCGTTATATGATGATAGACAAGGGTCAAAATATTTTCCATCTCATCAACGAGATGGTGTTCATAAATTTATTCCTCGTTTCGTAATTCGAAATAAAAAAAAAGTAACTGTTGAAACCCAAACACTTCCTCTGCTTATATATAAATTGAGGAAAATTTATTCTACTAAATCAAAGATCGAAGACTTCAAATTCTTGTATAAATGTAGACATTACGGTCCCACAAAGATGCAATAGCGTGAAACATTTTCCATCGAGATGACTTGTTGAAAAATGATTTGCAATTTAAAGTTCAAAGCAATACGAATCGATTTTTCAGTAGAGCCCAATCAGTTTAAATACATGATGCTATCGTCACTCGTAATAAAATTGTGGCACTCATAACCGTGGCCGATTGAAAAGTATTGCTAATGCCTGCTCGCTTTCAACTCGCCGCGCTCAGTTGGCGAGCGTCGTTAAATCAACAATCCATGCTCTTCGTTTCCCATTTTCATTAGTCGCCGAACGACGCGATTCGTCAAGGATCATCGATAAATAATTTTTCCGGCGACTCGATTTTTCGGATGCGCACGCACAAAGTGCCTACATGTTACTTATTTCTGAGAGACATATATAATTACGTAGCGGCCTTTTAAAAGTTTGAGTTCAAACTGGGCGAAGGATGTGATAATTCGCTTTACAGTTCATATCCAGTTTCATTGAGTTAGTTGGTAGTTATATAGGTCGATACGTGTCAATTGCGACAGCGTATGTGCGGGCAACGAAATGTTGACGCTCTGAAACGTTGTAAATGTATAATTGAAAATGTTCATGAAAAAACAAGACCAAAAGCAAGAAATAATTGTTCTGAACCATGTGAGTTGACAACTTTTATCTGAGGTTCAATTTTTTTTATATATATTTTTCATATTAAAAAAGAATTAATAGGTCCAATGAAGAGGGGACGCGTTATGACAAAGCTATTAAAGTTCCTTGAATCGCAATCTCGTGTATATAACGCTGTGTGTTAATGATTTTGATGTCAAAAAGGAACCGGAACGCGTTAAAACGTGCCCTGTGGTATGCACGTCGTGGTCAGGAAACTGCAATTTCGCAAAGTGGGTCTTATAGGTGGCTTTTTATCCTGGGGTCAAATTTGCGAGGCGGTGCACTCTCGGGACCTTACCTAAGGTATGGCTGAGCGCAGCCGCGGGCCACAGGCAGCCAAGCCAGAGGAAGGTCTAATTAGATTTTAAGTGAGAAATTGAGCCTGCCGGCAATTTTAAGGAAGCCGAACGCCGCCCTGATTAATATCATTATATGCTGGCAAGCGTTGCTCGTCTTCCTCTCGTGCTCTGTAACCGCCTCCTCTCCCCCGGAGGAATCTCTGGACCTTTGTGGTGGTGCGCACACTAAAAAAATAACAATTTGTCGAAATAACGCTCATACGTGCTTTCTCTCAATAACATGCCTGATGAAGAAGAACATTGCGCTTTTTGGTCCGGCGATAAATATCGTTGAGATGATGGTGGGTTGGAGCGAAACTTAGACTGTCAGCGAGAAACCCGAACAAGGGTTCTGAAAGTCGAAACTTTGATTGTGAATATATTGAGTTTGATTTTTAATTTTGCTTTCTGTTTTTTTTTTTATTTCATTCATTTTTTTTACTATGAATCTTCCTACAATAAGTCCTACAGTAATTGAAATTTTTGTATTTGAAAAAAAAACATGGAATATTTATACTTTTTTTAGAATCATTTTAATATTTATTTATAACATATTTTTGATCTTCTTTTAATAATAAGGATATTGTGACAAAATGATGAAGAGATTATAAAGATTTGATAATATTGTTATGATTTCCAGCGTGTATAATGATATTGCATAAATTAAAATTAGGTTACATATGTATATTGAATTAAACAGGCACGCTTATCGTAATCCAAACAATTCATATATTTACATCTTCATGCGAATGAAGACTTACGTTCATCAAAAAATAAATATATTTCAATATAAGACTATAATTATCGTTTTTTTTTCCATAGATTAAATTATCAATTCAACTTTTTCACTTGAAAATGACACATTTTCAGTATTTTCAGGTGGGAGAGCCACTTTTGAAAACAGTTGGGACAACATTTTTTTATTAAAATTCCTTCGATCGAAAAACCAGTAATCTGACAGAAATAAAGTTAAAAATAAAAACACGTCACAAGTCCAGGGGATTCGAATTTGCCCGTCTAGTACAGGTGTTGTGGGTCGAAGCAGCTCTAAAGTCCCAGTTGCACCAATTTGGCGAATAATCACAATGATTATCCGTCAAAAAAAACGCGACCGAACTGAAATCATTGTGATGGTGATGCCACGCTGCACACGGGCACTGTACGATCGCAATTTCTACGGACAAAATGACGGTCTTCTGGACGTCACGTGATGGTTTGCACGCACATAACTGCAGTGCGCTTTTACGTTTTAATTATCTGCGTTTTTGGCCGGTGATAAAAAACGGTACGTATCAGCGTTGGGAAACTGTAATTAAGAGCTCGAAAAATCGGAAAATTGCCGATCGTCGGGACACAAAAAGCAGCGCGCGGATTATGCGAATTGCTCAATCATGTGGCCTGATGTAATTCAAGTGTTTAGCGAGCCTCGTATTTTGTCTTTCTCACGCTTGTTGATTCGATGCCACGCGAGGATCGCGCATTTTTCATTCTTTAACACTTTAATAACTATGTAATGCCACGCTAATGACGGCTCTTGTTAGGCGTAATGACCACACGCCCCAGTCTAACGACAACCTCACAAGAACTCTCAGGGCGTAACTACGGCCTACCCTCTTCGTGGTCTGGTGCAATCCACTCGTTTCCGTATCGGCAGCGCGGTGGATAGAGAAATCCATCGTTGACTGATAAATTAATCGATCTCTAAGTACCCTGATTAAGTCAGCAAGTTAACCAGCCTGCTCTTTACATTTTGTTATCTTTGATCACGAAACTCCAAATGTGGACATACTCTTGAATTTTTTTTTCTTTCAAATACTTCTAATTGGCAGAATATCCTTCAAAAAATTGCTATTTTCATTCCTTATTTTAATCGCGAATTAAATCTCTGTATATTCTATTTTTAATCAAATGTTTTGCATTAATAAAATATTTATATTTCCATTTTCAGAGTTGACGAGAATATTCAAGACCTGATCAAGCTGTGACACAAAAAGGTGGCCAGTCTTCCTTTCCTATGTTTGCATCAGTCATCGTGTGACGTCCCCGCATTTCGATAATCCTTTCTTCCGTGAGAGAGCTTCATCCGGATGCGATACTAACGTGCGAAACTCAGGTGTCCAGTAGTTTGACAAGCCACCGAGACGAAACTCAGATGACCGTTGGTTCGCCAGCTGATGATTGACCTGGGCATTTGTGCTCGCGATTGTGTCCGCGTTCAAAAACACTCCCTCTCTTACAAGCCGACTGCAGCCAACGGACAACCTGGACCGTTTGAGGAAGCTCCAGCACCGAACTTGATTCCAAAACAGGATTTCGATCCAGTTTCTGCAGAAGAAGAAGACGGAAGAGAAACGTACGCGCGATTTAAAGATCGATCTCTTGCTGCTATCAAGAAAAATCTCCATTGATGAAATAAAATGTGGAACATTTTTAATTCTTCTGAAGTCGCTTCAAGTTTTTGTTCATCATTTCAAGAACATCAAATTATAAAAATTGTACCAGTCGAAAAACACGGTGTTGAAAAGTCATCAAACTACGTAACGAGAAGGGAAGAATAAAAAGATATAAAAGAACGAACTGAAAAAATAAATAAAACATTTTCAGGCTAAATTACAGTCACTGTTTTGACAACGCGCGTTTTGACCAGTTCATGTTTTTTGTTTTTGTTTCGACAAAGAGGCTTTTTCTGACGGGCCACTTGACCTCATCGTCGGAAACCGAATATTCAGCCGCAACGATGATCACACGCCTGAGCGGTAAATAGTGAGTAGGTTAAGCAATTCCTGGCGTCATGATACAGCGTGAAACTTCCTCACGACAAGGAAGGGTGTAAATTGAGAAGATGCGACGCGGAGGTCTGGTCGAGCTGTGACCAGCGCGCATTGTTGCCTCCAAAAAGAGACGGCCAGCTACGAAAACAAGGATACAAGCTTGGGCCTGAATCTCGAAGGCTAGGAGTCCAAACGAAACCGGTCGAGGCGGATCGAGAGCACCCGCTGGCCGGTCTACCTGACTTTTGTTTTTTTTTTCTCCTCCTCTCCCCAAAGTGCGTCTGCTCTCTAACATCCGACGCGCGAGCAGCTTGTTCGAAGCTGCGGAAAAATAGGCAGGAAATCAGAGCGCAGAATGAAAAGATCGGTTCGGGGGTAGAATCAACAGTTAATGATGTATTTTGGATTTCCCCCAAAATAGGGAGACAAATTAAAGATCAATCTGTCATTCTGGAATGAAATTTGAGAAAGAACCTTAGATTGGAACCCCGAGTTTTCACCCCCTGGAAGGCGTGAACTGACACGTCGCCCTCGGTACACCAAATGGATCAGAAATCGATAGTAATTAGTATCGATTTGGCGGTTCAAGATGTGCAACGTATGTCGCAGAGTCAGGCTTGGAATTAACTTTGAGTCAGAAATACACAACTGGGAGAGGATGAATGCACGAGAGAAGCTAGTCGCGACATCCGAATTGGATCGTGACGGAGCGCGCGGCTGACGGATTATTCCCTCGTCCCCCGACCTGGCCAACTGCGATCTCTCACCCGCGGCCTAAAAATGTCCCTTTTCATTCGACGGCAAAGTAGATTATGACGCAAAGTCGTCACATTCAACGGGCGGAAGAAAAAGTGGCCGACGGAAAATTTATGTGCTTCCATTATGTGCCGATTTTTTTTCCCCCGACACGATCGAATCCCAACTATGCCGAGAATCCGTCGTAATAGAGTGCACTCCGCAGCTGGACCATAATCAGCACGCGCCTCGCTCCGCGCCCACTCACCTCCCTGGTTCCGTTTACCAGCGGTTTACCCTACTCGCGGTTCTGAAATCTTAACGAGACGTAATTACACGGCGAGAGGTACGAAGCCACGGGTGCCTTCGGAATATAGCCACTAACACGATAATTGCCGCTATTACACTCTCAAACGTCGTATTTAAACGATAAACGTCGTTTGCCTACCAATCGAAAAAAAATATATATATTGTTTGTGAAGGCAGACAAGAAGAATCTGTGACCAAAAAATATGTCTACACAAGTTATCAATTTTAAATTCAAGCAATTTCGAAAAAAAGAACAAATTAAACCAATTAAAACCTCTGACAGCATTTTACAACTTGTGGTTTAGTCATGTCCAATTGTAATGGTAATTAATTTGGTGTGAGATCGATTATAATTTCAACACTTTTTTCAATCAGACCATAAAGTTTATGCACCAAACACAATGCAACTCTTTTCATGATGATCATCGGCAGCTGCCAACGCCTTCTGTTTATTCTAAACAGCAAAACTGCATGCACAGTGACCGCAACCGAAAACAAACAATCAAATGTCCGCTCGTAAAAATGCGCCTAAAAAATGTAAATCTCTTTAGAGACTAGAAAGCCGAGACCAGGCTGTGCCACGATTGGTCCCAAACATTTCCGACCCTTCGGGACAGCCATCGGTCCGAAAGTGTATTGTTTCCCCTTCGGCCCAAATGAGCTTACAGGTTCGAAAACAAATCGACGCTCATAAACCAATAAATATTTTGCAAACAGATTGCAGTCAGGATCAAGTAATCTCCGCGTCAACAAAGAGGCCCGGTTGCGGACTCACTTTCGCACGAGTGTACTCTTCTTTATTGCACGACGAGAGCTGCGTCGCAAAACGCAATCTTACCTGCGCAACACGGCTAATCCTGTAAGCGCCCCTTATTACGCTCCGCAAGTTCCATTGTCGACTCGATCTTAACTTCTTCGGATTATGAACTACTTTTCATGTCGAGCCCATTCGTTATTAGACAATTTCTGTATCAACCTGGCGCTGGTACTTTGTGTAGCGCGCGGAGCCTCCGGCCCATCCTCGACTGTAATCGCCTCCCCGCTGCGAGAGTCCATGTGTGGAACGCGAAAACGTTGGTGGCTGTTAGCCTTCGAGTACACGAGAAACGATCTTAGCGATCGTGTGACACGATCATAAACTAATGCCACTGCTTCAATGAATTACCCACAATCGGACGTCGCGTCATAAATAAACTCCCTACGTGCGCAACCTCTCTATACTCTTCTGCCTCATCCTCCGCACACTCCGTAATTCATTTGCCTGGCCTAATACAGTCAGCTAATTGTCTAACAAAAAATTCTGCAATTCTGACAGCGACTCGAAGATTGCAACAGTTCAGACACGCGAAATACCAAACTGGAAATGTACATCTTGCCGGTGGGTGTTATCGTTGATCGTACAAATTGTTGAATGATGTGAGCACCTAACGATTACAAGACGTTATTTTAAATCAATCGAACATCATTCGAACATTGCTAATTGCAAGTTGGTCAAGTTTTTTCTTCGACGATATTACACAAATTTGGACCACTTTTGAAATGGGTCATTCTTTCGAGCGCCATATATCAATCAGTCGTTACATAATTGTAGTTTGTGAACAACATCATTTCAAATGCTTTTATGACTGCAGTCTCTATACGTTAGACTCTGATTTCACTTCACAATTTATGACTCCAAGACTCAAAGCTAGAATTTCACAAAAACAAAATACAACTCGATATTAGATTCAAAGTAACAGCAATTTTTGTCTTTTTCATATCGGTGTTTTTCAGATTGTACAAAAATATTATTTATCTGCACTATCATTTGTTACGGGGCAACAATTTTGCTTCAATGAAGTTTGATTTTGTTCCTCCCTTCTTTTCCATTGCTTTTGAAACTTGATACACCTCGTCAATAAGTAAGAAATGAAATTCGTCAGTTTACAAATTTATATATCGAACGTCAATATATCCGTCGATGAATATTCATGCGTCGCATTCGGAGGTTTAGAAAGTTTTTTTGTGGCGATTATTTATCGGATGGATTAATGAATTGCGTAATCCAGTAATGGAAAGATTTTGTGTTTTTTGTCTGAAAAATTTTGGGCACAAAAAAGAGCATCTCTGCGTGTCACCGCGCAACAAAAATATCAAACAGGTCGCCGGGTCAAGCGATTCCGATTTCAGGCCATCTGACATGGTGCTATGCGTGCATAAAAGGCGAATCCATAATTTCTCGCGCTCTTTCTTCCGCGGTCGTTCGTCGCAATTAATGAACAGCGTGTAAAATAGAAAGAAATATTGCGCGCCCTTGAGGACATTGAGTTCTTCCTCTTTTGCTGCCTCTATTTCGGTCCGGTCGAAAGGCGTGCCTAATCTCGCGCCAACATTTTTTTATCCCGAGTGCGATTTCTCACGCCAAAGAGACGCTGAAGATTTTGAATTTCAAAATCAGATTCCCAAACAAAAATAAACATATATGACATATATGCAGTCTTACGTATAACAGATATGCTGCATTTATATCAGATATAATATAAACTGCATACACGTTTAATTATATATATATATATATATATATATATATGTATACATTGTCAAAATTGTCATATATATATTATTTTACATGAATTCAGAATGAAAATTTTATCGTTGGGGGTGAGGACTCTTTTGAAGAGCTCGCGTGCCACGTTTGTTGTAAAAACCAATCGAAAACAAAAATGGCAAAGTCAACGAAGCTCGAGATATATCGATTGGGCCCCACGTGTCGTCGCCCTTTTATTTTTCCTGCGCCGAAAATCTGGACAGCTGTCGAGCCGTCCCCATCCCCGCACCCCTGGAATCCGAAAAATCGCGAGCGCACCAGCGTGAACAAAAACCCATGGTGCGCAAGACTATGCTCACAATGCGACATTGTAACAATCGGGGAACAATGCCACTGATGTGAAATCAGCGTGAAATTTTACCGAAAACAGTCTCTTATTTGTTATCAAAAACAGAGACCAAAAATTTGTACTCGTATTTGGATGAAACTTTCGTCCAAAAATATACCAAACATCGACATACATTTGTTTACATTGACGATTTCGAGGGAGGTGGAAAAATCAAAGTTATGGGCTGTGATGCTTAATGATGGATAAATGGCTCGACAATATATATGATATGACAGATTGTTCGAACGTATCAAAGTGAGGAAAAATAGCGCGCCATCCCCAACGTATTTAGCAGCAAACAAAAACGAATCACGAGGGGGATACGAGACATCCGTCCGGTATCCTTGCTCTGTATTTTCAACTTTAATGCGACTGGACAACAATGCCGAGTCCGTCCACGTTGCACGCGTCCGACCGCTAATTCTTCACTTTTTTATCCCACGTCACACACTCCCCCTCAGGAATGAGAATTCAGGAAGCTGGCTCGAATTTTCGGCAGAACCTCGCATCCTATATACGTGCTTGTCCTTTTTGCTGCACGATGGATGACAGGAGTTACGACATCATACCCGCCAGATTTTATCGTCAACAGTTGTCCGAGCCAATTTAAGTTTACACATGCATACCTTTTTAGCCTGTTCCTATTTTTCTTTTAATCATCCCCTGATATCACAAATACATATTTCCCTTGTACCTTCTGTGCGAGATCCGGTCTGGTTGGCGTCAAAACAAAATGTTAAAAAAAAATAAAAAAAAAAAAAACAAGGAAAAAAAGGATAAAAATAAGCAAATTAAATCAGATACCAAATTCACTGTACATTTATTTATTAATGTCTTTTTCCCGCGTAATTATCCACCAAACGAAGAAGGGGCCCAAAATTGTTAAACAAACCAGTCTTGATTTTGGTCTTGTTTGAGTTATTTTATTATTTATTCATTAGTTGGGAATTATTTTGTCTGATTCATCAAAAATCAAATCTGATTTTATTGTATTTTGAGTGAAACAGTCATTTCAAGTATTATTTTCGAATTCAAAATCTGATTGTATCTTCCAAATTCTGCAACGGCAGAAAATGCATTATCATTTGTTTATATGTTGAAAAGGGAGTCGCCCGGTATTTGTTTGTCTTTGTTTTGGAAATTTTTCGCACGAAAAGGTGTCAATTTTGCGACTATATTTTGATTCGGTGTTGCGATTTAAAATCCTGGAAATGTTCTATTTTTTTTCTTTTTTGTACGACCAGTTGTATTGTACTGTGGTCGGCATCGACCTTTCGCATGTTAGACAAAAGTCATGCGAATTTGGAATGACCAAAATCATTTTTTAGCGACAAAAAATAATTCCATTCAATTCGAATTTTAAATCAAAACAGTGCCGAATTAAATGTTGGCCGGTCTGAGGTGTATGAAAACGACATGCTCAGGCTAATAGTATTTTGCTCGAGACCGTATTTACGTCGATTATTTCTTATCAGTTGTACTTTGAAATCGAAATAACCCTTTACTATTTTAATTTCGAGCTCTGAAAATTAATCAGCTGTGGAAATTCGATCTATCTGATCAATTCGCAAATAGTAATTTTATCTTTTAATTTCGATGGTTGTAATTTTGCAATAATTAAGGTCAAACCTAAACACCGTCTGTTTGATTTTGCTGTGTTTTTATTTTTGATTACAACCAATTGGATTATAAAGTTGAATGACTTTTATGATAATTTTATAAAATTTGACAAGTGCATCGGGTTTTGTAAAGTGGCATATTATATTCTATTAGCACCTGTGTACAAACATACGCGGTCATGTCGGAGAGACCCTCTATCTATATCTCGAGCGGCGAAAATTTGCATCGCATTTACATCGGATCGCGTAGGTACACAGGCTGGCTGCAAGTGGTCGAGGGTAAACGGCCAAAAGGTACGAAAGGTCGAAAGGGTACACGCGGTTGGATAGGAGTCAGGGTCACGAGATTATTGTTTTTATAGCAAGTATCGTACATGTAACCAACGGCCCATTCATCCGCGCGTTTATCTTTGACGTGTGCTCATAAACGAGCTGATCTCAGTGTGCATTGTCTGCGTCGGCGAGCGTGTGCGTGTGTCATAGCTCCCATTTTATCGAGACCACTTGCGCCGCTCAAGTGATGATGCGGGCTCTCGCCGCTACCAGTAGTTTGTCTGTTATCACGAACCAACTACCGACTCGACTCTCTCGGTTGATTTGGCGCCGCCAACCTTGAAGGACAACTTTATGATTACGTGGCCTCGTATTCAGGCTGCTGTGCTGCTGTTATGATTTGAAAAAAATGTGCGGGATGACAATAGACAATCGCCCATCCGATGCAACCAACAAAAATTCCATTTGCGAAAGTTATAAAATGATAAACATTTTTGCCACAGAAACGCCGGTTGTATGCTTTGAGTGGACGACAATTGAAAATGAATGGCCAATGATGTATTTTATTTTGACATAATTGTTTTTAAATCATGGAAACATGTTTTAAAAAACGTTGTTTTAAAACGTTTTTTACGCTTCTAATTGTGTAAAAAAGAACGATAAGCTTGAAAGGAAATGACAAGTGCCTATAAATATTTTTGTTTGATTGTCATTCGAAGTTTCAAATTAAAAGTTGAATGCAAAAAATAAGTGTTTAGATAAAAGGACAATGGAAATATATGTTTGTTATAAATCTCAGGCAGTATTTTACTCACTTTAATGACAAAACGTTGCTCAATTTATAGCCAAATGAGAGACATATCTCTATTTGCACGAGTGCGACGAATAACGTTTGTGAATTATTGTTGGAAATTGTATACGCGTTGTTTAGAGTTACTCATTCACCAGCTTCAAAAATACAGAAACGTATATCTCGGTCAACTCTGAAACTGGTCGACGAAAATAAACGAATTTAAAGAAAATACCAAAAATCACATTTTATTATTTAAAACCAAAAACGGTCATAAAAATGTTCAGGTAAATTCCAGAAAATAAAATTGAAGCATTAAAAAAACTAGTCTGACGCAATCGAGCGGTTTATTGTCACGCCATTTTTCAACATTTTTTGCAGACAAAACAGCTCTTATCATTGCATTATGAATGTGACAAACAAGATCCATATCAACAGTGTCCGCGCAAGTTTGAGGCCAAAGAGCGAGCGGTCGTACAGAAAACAGGTAACGAGGAACAACAGAGACAATCAAGTGGAATATCACAACGCAACGGCCGCCTTGAGAAAAAAGATATGTGAAAACTCTCAAACAAGTAGCTTTGCCATCTAACTGTTTAGCACTTTTTATAGTCTTCAATTCTGACGAGGTATATCTTATTCAATTTTCGCATTTTTATTACAATTTTCAAGTTGTGAAAAATGAAAAAAAAAAAAAAATTAATAAGAAAATGATAAAAAAAATGGATCAACATTTGAAATTGTACGATAATCTCAGTCTAGTTTTTGAAATGTTCATATTATGTAGGATATTAAAACAATAAAAAATATATTAATTTAGAAAATTTTATTCAACTTCTATAAAACATTGATTTAAAATTAAAATAAAGAGTACCAAAAATGATAAAAAGTTTATTACCGTCTTGATTGTCATTTTGATCGTCATAATATGATAAGCGCTTAAAAAAGACAAGATTTTATTAATTTGTTATACAAATTTTATTTTTTGTTTCAATTTTTTGTCAAGTTAAATTATCACCAACGATTTTTCAAGTTCGTCAACCACAAAACGATATTGTCGTACAATTTTCATCCAGCAGTGCGCTACAAAAAGAAGAAAACACGGTCTCCGTTGCACCTATAGTATTGCACAGCAAATCAAAACAAAGCTTCGAGCGATCGTTAACGGCGTTCGCAAAGCTATTCCTGAGTTCGTTAATGGCGCCTGCGTTACACTCCGTACCTACGAAGTCGGACATTTTGCGACGACGATTGTGTAGACACTTTATGCCATAAAACAACTGCATTTCGTGCATACGTATACAGCGAGATTTATTTGATGGCTTTCGGAAATTGTACAATACTTTCAAAACGAATTCCGTGTTACAAAGTTTACAATCATTTGTAGATAAATCATATTTCATCTTCCTCTAGATATTATATCCGCGGTTTATTTTCGCAACCATAAAATTTTGCGTAACTAAAATTGGTCCTGCTAAAAAACATCCACAATTATCAAAATTTATATAATAATAATAATAAAAAAATGAATAATCTGACAAATGATTTCTATTCAAATTTGTCTTTGATTATTATAAGTGCACATATATAGTTTTCAAAGTGAAATGAACAGGAATCGATCGTCTTGTCGATAAAATTGAGAATGCACGGTGGCTCCAAATGAATGAACGACGATGTCTCATGAATGCGGAAAGGAAAGGGAAATTGGGCGGGATGCGCGATTACACACGTGTTACACACTTAAATATAGCACGTGCGTTTTCAGAGCTGCATAATTTTGTGCGGACGCTTTTGATTTGCGAAAAGAGTGGCCTTAATTTTTAATGTCGGCTCGTTTAACAAGCGGGAACACACAATTCGGGGAGCGCGCGCAAGGATGCTCACACATTTGGATTGTGTAGTGTACTCTCTCGCGAGAGAGAGCAAGCACGCATGTGCGAGAGCTTATACACACGGCGCCAACGAGATCTACATAATGTTTATTATGCTAACCTAAGCCAACGCGCTTGCATCAACAAGTGTTATATTATCATTCAAATAAAATGTTTTAATCTGCATACGTTTTATCGCCCTCTCGCGGCATGCGGAATGTGCATGCGGCACGAGACACGCGCCTAACACACGCAACGCGAGAGAGCGCGCGCACGCACGTCTTTGAAATGCACGGTACGGAACATTAATGATGACGGTGAAGGTCGCCGAGGACCCGCTGCATAATATCGGTGTTAATGTTCCGTCGCGATTTGCATTCTCGTATTAGGGTGACTTTTTTTTCCTCTCTTTCGTCCTGTTTACCGTATATGCGTGCCTCATCTCCTCTTATTCTACCGCGTGTGCTGTTTTTATGACAACTCGTCTCACTGATGCGTTACTTTTTATTTCTAACCTGATGTTTCATCCTTCAAATTACACTTTTAATTCCAGTAATTGAGAAACAAAAAATGTAAACCACGCATTCCTTAAAAGACAAAATTACATTTCAATTTTCTTGAATTCTTCTTCAATGAATTGGTGTAATTGAGAGATATAATCTCTCGTCACTTATATTTATCGATAGGAACTGAAAACAATTATGTATACGGAGGCAACAAAAATTTTCTTGAGTTATTATAATGTTCATTTTATGTGCTGATGATGAGGTGGGGAGAGAGGCGCAAGGACGCCAAAGTTTCGAACGCTTTCATTCGACTATTAAGTGTGACGTAAAACTAAATAGCCGGCTTTATCATCTGTAATTGCTCGGAGTGTACCCATGAAACGTGGATAATGCCCGCGGAATGCGGCACGTACGCGGCGACAATTATGGCTTATACGCGCATAAGTGTTAAGTAAATGGTGCAGGCACGTATCTATCGGATATAAGAATGCCATTGAGCTATTCGCGAAGCGCGACAAGAATAAAGCCTTCATCGTCTCCCATTCATGTTACAGTTAGCCGAACGCTTTAATGTTTACAACGAAATGCTATCGAAACGTCATTTATGATGTCATTAACTAACAATCATCACGAGGTGAACAACTTTCCCTTTATTGCCGCGCGGACGATATTTTATTGTCACGACCAGAGCTTCATTTTGGCTTCCAACTTTAGAGAACTGAGTCTGATGATTTTAAACATATATCTTTTAACGAACTTTAGGATTTTTCTAATTTCGTTCCAACTTTCTGAGACGAATAATAAACGAATATATTTAAGCTCAATATTTTCCAAAGAATCTGTCTTATCAAAAAAAAAAAATAATAATAATAATAATAATAAAGAAAATACAACATTCATTTCAATTTTTTGAAAATAATGCAATTTCAGTTAGTTAAAACTTTTAAGTGCATGGGAGTTAAAAATGTAAAATTTTATCCTACGAATTAACTTGGCATAATGACATTCAATTTCTGTACTCGAAAACTGTGCAAGTCATATAAGAGAAAGAGAGAGAGAGAGAGAGAGAGAGAGAGAGAGAGAGAGAGAGAGAGAGAGAGTTGCGATCGACCGAAAAGCATGGAACCAAAGTGGACGGAAGCGAGCAGAAATCTTCCTGAGCTCTCATCTGTCATAAAGATCATTTGTTTCATTGAGCGAAGAGGCCTCGTTGCAGAAACGGAACGGGCGATCCGTTTATCTGTCCTTGTTTTACGACGTGGCTATCTCTCTTTCATTCGATTCTCTGTGGGTCACTCACACGATCAGGGTGGGATCATATACCGCACCACCTGCATCGTCAGCAATACAAATCCATTACAAGTCCATTAACATAATTAGATTTAATATTTGTAGCTCGTCAAGTCGTTTTGTCATTATTATTTATCGGGCGATCCGCGTCGATTCGTCAATTTGTCGGCCAGCGACAGCGCGAAAAAAGAGCCGTCGCGCAAAATATGTACTCTGAGCACTGTGCGCTCATATGGGTACCTGTATGTTCCCGGGATTGTACGACACGTTTTCTTTAGGATAAGGTCTGCGATTATAGCTTTACAAGTTTTGTGAATTATTGCAAGAGGCTGATTATTTATTGCGGGGAGCCAGATGCAGATGACGATTCGCTAGACTCTGCTTCATCGTTTCGTGTATTTGAATTCGAGCTTGTGCAAAAATGTTATCTTGATTCCGTTTGACTGAAAATTTTGTACTCGCGAGAATTTTTTTTTTTTTTCAGTTCTTTTCATCTTTATTTTTATTTCATTTTAGTCGGCCAAAATTTATATCATTGCGGATTTTCCATCGATGCACGAATTATTGAAAATTAACATCGTCGAGAAGGCATTTTCTAAAATCTTGAGTTAAGACAATTATCACGACTTGAAAATAAAAAAGACTAAAAATTTGCGTCTGATAAACGAACAATTCAAGACAATAGAGCGTCACGATTCATTACATAATTTTGACGTGTCACGACATTGTTGACAATTTTGAGTAAGCGGCCTAATGTTTTTGGTCTAGATAGTATGTCTTAGTGGACGTTTGCCCTCAATTAACTTTATAAGTGAGTAAGGAGGCGTGCGCCCGTTCGTCTGTCAGTCCATCCGTATCTACTGCACGCTGCTTTCATTGCTTCGGAACACGACAAGTGCCGAATCTGCTTCGAACGACATTAACTCCATTACGATGATTTTATTATAACACAGCCAATAAAACTCTCATCTCTCGATCAAGAGATACACTCTTCATTCTTCTAATCAAACAATTGTTAATAACCCAACGATGCTCGGATCACAAATTTAATCAATCAATCAGTAACTCAATTTCTCTTGGCACCTTTCATAAATCACGCAATTTGCTAAGTTAGGTGTGATAAAATTGTCGAAGATTCAAAACTAAAAAAAAAATAATAAAATAAATAAATAAGGCGTGAGTTAGCGACTGGTCATTTGAAAAAGGTGTCAAGTGACTAAAAAGAAAAGTCATTGATGCGGACGTGCGAATACACCGAGTGTTCGTGCAAACTGAAAGCCTGACCGCTTTAGCTAATCTCGGCGAAGACAAGAGACGGCGATTTTCCATTCGATTTGTTCAACCATTCATCGTTCGATGCCTACTCTATTGTTAATAGTGGAGCCGATGGATGTACATTAGTGTTAACTTGGCAAGTACCGAGTTAACCGTGGCCACCTTCCACTGGTACATTATAAAAAATATATATATATATATATATATGTCTAACATACATATACACAAGTCGCACATAAATTACCAATACATCGCCAATGGGCGAAACATTTTTTTATCGTTCATTCAATCTATTCACACCCACTACAAACGTTACTCGCGAACAACATTATATTGATCCGATAATAAAAAAAAGGCTACATTTTTTGCAGGCCCACACGTGATATATATACCATAACGACTCAATGCCAATGTAAATTTTCAAAGTGTGTATGAATGACGGGGACACAAAAAAAAGTCCGAACGGGTTATTGATTGAATTGTAATAGCTACATTTCGTATGAACCTGTGCAACGTGACGAATTTCAATGATCCTGCTCGTTTGCACTGCCTCGTCATTATTTATTTCGTTTGATTGCCGAACAGCCGACACTTGTCGCTGCCGTCAGAAAGAGAGAGAGCAAATGCTAATTTGTTTCTACTCGACTTTTGACACTGATAAAACAAAAAATCATTTTTTTTCGGTTTGTTCAATCGCATTTTTTTTTCATCTGGTCTTTGGTAATTGGAAAAATGGAATCAAGCTCGATTGTGCAAAGGGGTGGGTCGTGATGGAAAATTGACTTTGATATAGCCGCTGTAAAAGCATGTTTACCATTACACGATTTAGTAGTACAAGACACGTAAGAACGAAAAACCGCACTCTGCTAACATTCAATTAGTCTTAATATATTCCGTAATAGATAACGCCTAACACATAATGTGCCCATTATATACGCGATAATTATATGTTTTCACTAAATATCTTAATTTTTTTTCAATCGCGCGCGAATAAGTGTAAGCATTATTGTTAGACGCTGCAATTTTTGTGAAAAACTTTTGTGCTGTGCCAAAATAACACATTGTTGATTATATTCGACTCGGCTGTCTTTTAGAAATTATTTTATATGCCCATACAAAAGAGATACACTGTTCGAAAAACACATCGGTCAATTTTTACGATCATGAACAATTAAAGCCTACGATCGAAAAACAATGGAAGTTAAAAAGAAAAAGTCAAACAAATGGTCGATTGCAGACAGAAGCAAAATGTGTCATTTTTAGGGTGAGGAGCGGGTGGGGGACTTTGAGAGACGTGAACACGCATTGTTACGACATCTTGGGAGTTGACTTTTTTATGACTAGAAAAAGTGAAGAAAGCACTTGGCCTAGACAATTTATCAGCAGCCTATTGAGTTGCGGTGCCGGCTTTTAACCTAACTGTACATTCCCACCGAAATAATGTCTTCCCAATATCAGTCATAAATATCTCTCTCTCTCCCTACGGTTAATTTACACGAGCGCGGTCAGAAAAACGGCTCATTTGTTACGGCGCGTGTACCTGTTCGCTCGACAGCGTTCCAAAAGCCGTCCGATAAAGAAAGGACAAAAGATATCCAGTTACATTAAGGTCAAAAAATGCGATAAAAATTGAAGTACATAGGTATGGGATGTCTTAGAAGTTGTACCAACACGAGCGCGCGACTCATCTACGTATCGACACGTCGGCCTCTCTTTTTGCGCTCACGCGCTCAGCTTGTCTCTCTCGCGCAGGCACAGAGGTACACACGAGCGAATGCGTAGGCTCGTTTACTTAGCCAACGCCATACCTGAGTTATTTATCTGTCTTTTGCCCAGCAGCACGAATACCTATATACATGCCAGCACTCCTAGAGAACTACGCGTGGGTCCCGGCTGTTCAAGGACTGCCTGCTTGTTGCTCGGTTACGACGATTGGTTTGCCTCGACTACGCAATACGTACGTGGTGCAAAGTGGAGAGAATGAGAGAGAGAAAAAAAAAGGGAAACGCACATGAAAAGAATCGCACCGTGCGAGAAAGACGGACACACGCACACCGAGGACAGTACAACGAACAAAAAAAAACAACAGCAAAATGTCCCGCGTCAGTCTCCGAGGACGTTTCTCCGCTATAGATTACGCGACAACTTCGCCGAGCGAAACGTCCGGGAAGCTGACGGATTTAGAAGCCAGAGTGTCCAGTTTTGAAAACGCGCGGCATTTTTATGCTGCGACGCAGAGTTTACGACTCGACTCTCATAATCACTGACTGGAAAATAAAGTTTGCTCTTGTCAGCTTGTGACTTTCATGTCCTTTTTCATGCAACATTTTTTTTACATTGAATTTTTCATATACTGTAACTGACTTTGATCGAAATCAAACCATAAACTGTTTAGATAAAACTATGGAAAACTCGGTTTAGAAACCCAAAAAATTATATAAATTTCAATTTGTATTTCGTAGTGTTTATAAAATTGCTGAGTGACGTTTATAATTATGAGGTTTGAGAAGTTTTGTCTTAAATGCTTATTGTTCACTAGGAGGTATGAAAATATAATGGTTGAATTCGCTGTCTGGTTCTTGTTTTCTTCGAGGTGCATTTATTGACGTAATCAATATTATATATGTGGAAAGATTATTGGGCGTTTAAAGAGGCAATAAAATTAAAAGGGAATTTAAATAATTATAGGAGACAATCACCGAGATGTAACTGTTGTTTCCTGCTGATTAATTGGTATTGTTAACAAGAAGGATTTATGGAAACCAGGAAGCTCAAAGAAAATGAGACGTGTTCTAACCTTAAGAGCTAATGATGAAACTTTAATTGTTTTCACTGATGTTCGATTCAAATGAAACATTTGAATAATTTCGTATCGAATTCCCATTTTCTAGCACCATTATTGATCCGTCTTGTTCTCTCATAGAAAATCAATTACATTTTTATTATTTTAAGAATAAAAAACATCGATGTCTTTTTCGAGTACCAGAAGATTTCATTTTGCAAAAAAAAAAAAAAAAAAAAAAAAACAAAAAAAAAAAACTAAGTATTTCGTAATCCTGTCATTTTGAGGCGAATCATTGGTTTCAAGGTGAAATGTGTCTCACTGATTAAGTATTTCCCTTACTTGAGACACGATACACTTTTCCATCTGTCATAAGTGTTGTAATAAAACTTATAATAAACGTCCAACAGTTGAGACACAATGACGTAACAAACTATTTGTGTAACCCATAAAGCGTAAGTGAAATTTCACCAAATGAAAATATCACATTTTCCTCCAACAATACACTCCAGATCCACACCGATTCCTTCTCTGCGACGCGACATTCCAGCACACCGTTTCCCAACAGGTCGAAATTTTCGTTCCAAGAATTTTGTCGCCTTCGAAATCAATTTCCATTCAATCGGGGATATACAACGCATTAACTTTTTTTTCTCTACACGAATTTATCACAACTTTGTTTTTTTTGTAACCACTTTTTTTCCACAAACTTTCAATAGAAATATTATTCTTGTAAAATAAAAATGTTTTTTTTTTCGAACCTTCATTTTTTTATGACACTAAAACATTGATCGAAGGATATGTTCAATATCAGAATAATTGGAAACTAAATTGCACCGTTACCTTTCTTTAATCTGTTTCAATTTTGAGCGCTTATATTTTGATGACAGTAACTTTTGTTTTGAATGTCGTTTATTTTTCGAATGACAAATAATTTGTTTGAAAATCAAAATGGGTTTTGGGAACGGATCGGGACCGATGCACTTGTCGCAGGAGTCAATTGAGCAGGAAGTAACGCAGTCGCGTACCGGGAAGAAAGACAATCGTGAGCGAGTAGGTTTAAAGCGGAGTGTAATGCCATAGCGACATGTAGCCGGATTGTCGGGAGTGACGTCAGCGTCACCGGAAATGGAATGTAGGTAGCGATGCTTATTAAGCTGAAGCAAGACAGGCCTAGGAGATGAAGTGGCGTCGAGCGAGAGGGAGAGAGGACGACGTTCAATTGTTTCCTCCGCACACGCGTGCCGCACGTTGCTATATTGCACGTCGGTCCGAGGACGGCCCCGGTGTGGGCACCGTCCATTCAATCAACGCGCCTGTCTCAGGATCCGTTCGCGCCTTGCTAATATGGCCATGCTACAAGGAATGCCGTCGCTGAGACAATCCATCGTCGATTTTTGTCGCGCAAACAATTACACACCGCGCGCCACAATGGATTTGGGACGGCGAGAGACAACTCTGGGGCGATTCAGATTGGAATGCCCTGTTGGTATGCAAGGGATAATTTCGTCGAACTGACAAACGCGCCTGAAAAATAGAACTGTAACTAATGGTTTCTTGAATTGTAAGAATTTATTGTGGGGTATGGTCAGTGACGTATTTGGGTCAGTTTAAATGGCCTGCAGGATACGAATAAACTATGCGTTGTCTTTTAAATTGCCTGATGACAAAAAAAAACCTGCGAAAAAAAGGTTGAAAAGTTGTATGCCAGTTTTGAGAAAATGAGAGAATAGTAATTTATGATCTATTTCTGAGTTTGAAAGAAAAGTTTCAAATTCGAAAAATTGAGGTGAAATTATAATTGATGCTCTTTTTTGAATATTGTAACGAATAATAATACATTTTTGGAATAATTTCGAAAAATTTATAAAAAGTTAATCAGCGATAAAGCATATAACATATATGCCAACTTTTAAGCGCTTTTCGCGGTAATTTTGTTTTTCTACTATTAACCTAGTTGCAGTCAAAATAACTCTCACATGCTAGATTCATAATGAAAATGTCCCTACAAAAGTTATATACTCTCTCTCTTCCTACCCCTAATTCGCGAAATAACTATAATTTGTAGCGTATAAAATGTGCGCGATGGATCAAGACTCGGCACGATAAAAGGTCGGCTTCTTTTTTTTTGCAGTGCGGTCAAACACTTGCAATAAGAAAAAAAAATATAAAAACAGCAATAAAGCGCTAAGAATTAACATTTTAAATTTCAACAAGATGCGATTGAACGAATAAAATGCGGGACAATGAATTATTTATCAGATTTGTAGATACTGATATACGCCGTACACATAACCAGGCGGAGAAAAATAAAACGACATCAAGTATCAGCTTGCATGTTTGTTTTTGTCGTTCAAAACGACTTGTAATTTTGTCGAGACCCGTAAATAGAACTACACCTGTTTTCAGAAAACAGTGAAAAGATCCGGCAAAAGAAGTCACGGCAGGGGGAACGTATAAGAATGGACGTCAAACTATTCGACGGAGGCACAAGGTCAGCTCTCGTAAATGTCGAAAACATCTCCGGGCGACGGTCAGTAGAATATTTCGCAACGGCAAGAGAATCATGTGACAATATTGACCGCAAAAGGTCGGAGCGTGCAAACAAACAAGCGACAGCTCTACGTCGTCCGGTGTGTGCGCTTCTATTTAGACGGACCTCTAAGCTCTGTCCGAGTCGAAAATCCGTGAGATCTTTCAATTAGAGTTTCGGACAGGTGCCAAAGTGCTCGGGAGTCTTTCGCACCACTCGGACATAATCATTTCTTACGTAAGGGGGCGCGAGTGCGCAGTCGCAATGACGCCTATGGCAATTTAATTTCGGTAGGTGTGAACGAAATATCCGTCTCGCGGGGGTGTGAGTTACGCGAAGGGAAAGCTAGGTCGTGCCAAAGAGGGCGCATGTGCGCAACCACCGGGGGTTCACCGGCGCAAGCGTCGATTCACTTTTACTTCCTCCCCGACCGTCCTACCGCCTCTTCAAAAGCTTCCTCTCCCACCCCTCAAGCGCAAAATCCCAGCCGATATATTTTTCCCTCGCTTTGTTTCTCGCTTGCACTCATTGTTCCCGACAGGAACGGCGCGCTCATTGTTCGCGCGTGTCACGCGCTCATGAGAGGGAAACCATCCGACGATTTCCTCTGACGGCACCTGATGGTCCCCCCCCCCCCCTTTCCTAGTTTTCTGTTATTTTCTCTTGTTATTATCTCGCCTCCACTTCGGCGTTTAGTCACGATCAACTGACGAAAAAAATAAAACGATGCGCGTGTACTTCAAAAGAGAATTAAACATATCGTTCATGTATTTTTCTTTCCAACTTTGTTGATCGAGGCCACAATTGAATGAAAGAAAAAAAAAGTACACATTCATCGTCCAACTATTTGTATTTACGGGTCTTCATGATGTTTGATGATTTTTTGTATTCAGAGAGGTATAGGATTCGAAAAAACACGGTGAATTCTGGTAAAATTTATTGAACTCGTAAACCCGATAGAATGAAAAAAAAAAAAAGTTTCGACATCAGACTCTGGCTCGATTCAAAGTTGAAATTAAAATTCAAACATCGTTTATGCTGAACAGTTTTTTTTTTTTTTTTTTTGACGAACAATTTTTTTTCTGTCGAAAATCGAGCATCCAGGGACGTCTTCTTTTTGTGCTCATCACCGATTTGTCGCGGTCACCGAAAATTTCGTCGACCAATGTCTTCGTCATCGCAACAGCGGGAGCAACAAGTCTGATCGCGCGAGAAAACGAAAAGCGTCGTATATTTTCGTCGCACTCTCAAGGCCGGTAGTCTTGTTTTCGCACGTTACGTGTTGTAACGCTTTATTAAATTCAGTCCGAATGTGCGACGGCGAGTCCATTTGGCAGTAATAAGGAGGTTAACGATTTTAGACCGGGTCTTATCAGTTATCAAATTTATAAACGGATTTGGCAAACAGTCGATCATTCATGCGTGTCACGCCACTGTTATTTCTTTCTGTTATCGTTTGCACAAGATCCGCTAAGTACGTGGCGACAATTCATTTTTTTTTCTCACCACCTTTTTTCTTTTTTTTTTTAGAATAATATTTTGACTGCTATAACATCAAGGTCCAAAATGTGTCTAAATTTTTCAAGTAAAGTTTTCGGTCTATGAAGAGAGCGTGTATGCTAATTGCTAAGAATTTTTTGCGACGTCTTTTATTTCTTCTTTTTTGTCCCCCTCCCTCCCCCTTCCACAGGCTGGTTTTTCACCGAAGACATCATCAACTTTGAGCAACAAATTTGACACATGTCAAAGGCGACTCACACGTTACGTCATGATTTACGAGACAACTCTTTCAGTTGAGACTGACCACCAGTCTGCTAATTATCGACAGTTTCTTGCGTGAAAATTGGACCAGCTCTGTTATCGTTCTCCAATTTATTCGCATAAGCCTGACGATTAAGATAATCCTGCAGCAAACGACCAACGGCACAAAAAAACGTCCAGCGCTTATTAAATTATTAAAAGCGACGCTCCTCTCTCGATGGTAGTCAAAAAAAAACGTACGTTACGCAATGCCCCTTTCGGCGGAGTGTTGTGATTAAATAAATGGAGCAACGTGTTATCGCAACAATAAGAAATTTATTTGCAACAATCAAGTGTGCGATATCTTCAATTTGAATGCAAGTGTGCACATGTCGGTGTGTATGTATAATGTTCCCTCGTACGCCGGCGCGAGTCAAAATTTGTCCTACTCGTTTTGCAAACACGCTCGACGAGAACCGGTCCCGTAAAAACTGAGCCGATTGAATAACACAAAATATTATACAACGCTTAATCGTACAAATAAATTGCATTCGGAATCCTAACTGAATGGATCGCCGGGCTATGTATAGCAGCCTGCGATTTATCGCCCACCTGTATTCAACATATAGCCTCAAATGTTATCAGCTTTCTTTTGTCTTAAAATCGATCCTACCAAAATCCATCCAGAATCTATAGCGTCACTTTCTATTCTCATCTTTTTTGTTCACTATTTAAATTAAAAAAAAATTACTTTTGACGAGTCGCGAAATTAACGTACAAACATTGTGACCAAAATTCATGTAGCAAACAATTGGCTGGGCGTGAAATTAAAGAACGACTCTGAATGATGAAAAAAAAAAAAAAAAAAAAGAATCAGCCGATCGTCTGAATTGGAGGTGTAAAATCACAATGGGAATCCGCAAAAAGAACAGATTCAATTGCGAATACAAACGAAAGCGAGCTTCGTTAACGTTGATTACGTTTTGTCCTTCTTCATGCTCTCTCGTAGCGCCCCCGGCTAAATAATTTAATTACATTTTCAACTATTGAAAAATTATTTTCCGTCCTGAACACAAATTTATCGTGACTTTCACTCGGCGCTATAAGGTTCTTGCTGGTTTTTTTTCGGCTCCTTTTTTTTTTGGTGCGCCTTTAATGAAACACAAAGTAATGGAAGCATTCAAATGAAAATTGAAACCAAGTGATGCAAAATTAAAAAATAAAAGAATAGAATAATAGTTGTATTAAAAAGCATTTTGTTTGCGAACTTAAAATTAGAGAATAAATTCAAACTCGGTTCCAGCTATGATCTGAAATTAAAGATGGAATTTAATCATGGTTATGAGATGTATCCTGAAAGGGATGATTGAAGATCAAAAAAAATGTGACGAAAAAATAGCCATCGCCTGACCGCAGATCAGAGCTGGAATATCGTTTAACTTAGCACGATTTGGGTTTCGGTCGAAATAAATACTTGAGCCAATGATTGTTGTATACTTTCATCTCGTTTATTAATTAAAATTCAGTATTAATTTAGTTTCTGTCATTCTAACAAAACGTTTCATATCATTCGCCAGAAAATCGTTTTCCGCATCTCGGTTTTTTTTCGTCTTTTCAATCGTTAATCGCAATTAATGTTTATCATAATAATATGCAGAGGGTAAGCAGTCCGGTCTCTCGTAATCGTTTCTGCTTGTGATACGTGTTTCGCCATTCGTGCAATGCTTGTGGTTCTTTTTCGTTTTTGTGTTTAAAGTCGCATTTCTTCGTTTTGTCCGTAAATGCTTACAATGGTTCGGAAATTGTGCATTGTCGTGCGCGAAACACAATTACAATTTCGGAAAATTCAAAAAGCATCGTTAAAACTAATCACCGGTTACGTAAAAATAGTAGTGCACAAGTGTTAAGGACGTTACAATGGAAACACACTCGCAGACCCTCAATTCATCGATATATTATCACAATGTTTAAAAAAACGGCGCTTGCAAGTCGTTTGCTTTATTTTCAAAATGGAAACAAAATTAACAAAACCACTTTTATTGTCAAAATTTTAACATAAACGAACTCAATCGTATATATTATCTTGAAATATTTTCGCGCTGTTTGCAGCTTTGTGACAAACGGATTTTTAATTTTTACACTCTTGTGAAAAATGAATGATTTGAAAAAAGTAAAGAATTCGTGATCAAATAATAATTATTCAAATCTGATGGTCAATAATTAAAACAAATTTTTTAATTGATCTGAATGAAATAAATGTACTCAATTGTTGAAAACTTATTATAATGGTGAATTAAAAAGGGAAACATATTTCATATATATCACGTCAGAATTTTGTTGAAAAAATATTTATTTGCAAGAGTGTACAAAATTTGTGCAAAGACTTTTCAACCAGACAAATTTTTCGTGATTTAGACATAATCTAATATTTGCGAGCAGTGATTTGTTTTGATTTTGAGCAGACAAATTCGTTTGAGGATTAAGTTGAATTCACACTATAATTTGAGCCTCATTTCGTACACGATTCGAGAGCGCGATGACATGCAAGGCAGTTCTGATCCTTTGAGGGCTACAACTTGGTCACGCGATATAAATTCAGTCGACGATTGCACAGCGCGACAACGTGTCACAGTATCACAATAATTTGCAGAATGTCAATAGAACAAACGGTCGCGGAATGTAGGAGGCCAATTTGGAATGCGAAAGGAACGACTTTTGCATGGTTGTTGTTCAAAAAAATCATCTTTGTTCATTTCAAATGAAAAAGCATGCGTGAAAAAACTCCGGCTAAACAACAACAACAACAACAACAACTAGAGTTCTATGAAAAAAAAAAAAAATAAATAATTGATCAGAAGTGCCGAGCATTCAGCCGCGCGAGACAATTTCGACAGGAACCGGTGTGTCACTGGCAAACGAAAAAAAAAAGAGGCTCACCGGCGTGCTTCTCTGCTGCGTTTTCCTTTTCTCTCGCTTTGCTTTTTCCACTTTGAATTGTTCGAAAAAAAAATCCTCTTTTTTTGACTGGTCGAAAGTTAACGCCACCGGGGAGTTCCGAGATTTCCCTCTACCTTTACAATTCTTTTCCTATCTGACCATTACAACGATAATAACGTATCCTCTTTTTCGTATTTTTTTCTAGTATTTACAAAACTTAGGATAACCGTGTATGACGCGGTTGCATAAACTCAAGACAGAACAAAAGTAATACTAATATTACACAAATATAATAAGAATATACATACAGACTCGGGGCCAACTGCAAACTGAGACTAACGCACGGTTACGGACAAACAGTCGTTTCAAGGATAAAATCATACAAGAAAATTTGATCCTCCCTTCGGACACTATGTGCCATGATGGAAAAAGGACAACATTATTCAATTAACGAGCAATCACACGTACGATAAACATTTGAAGATCTCACTGACAGGGCAGTGACTTAAAAATAAATATACAACTAGATCGTGTGCCCCTCTCAGAGTGTCGCGCGACAAAGTTAAAAAATAATAATAATCAATAACATAAAAACGATTTTTGATTTGCAAAACAAAATAGAACAAGACTTCTCTATTCACCGAACTATGATATCAGGCATAAAAAATATATGACTAGGATAAGAACGATAAATAATGATTTATTAACAGCAATAAATTTTTCTACGCAACAAAATTGACCTCAACGTTCTCTGTCTTGATTTGCCTCCCCCCCCCCTCTCTCTCTCTCTCTCTCTCTCTCGCTCGCTCTTTTATCTCTTTCCTTCGTTCCTTCTAGCTGTGTAAATTGATTTTTCTCACAAACGTCTGGTGTATAAAAGTGACGTGTATTTGCGTATGTGCGACTCAAGACTGAGTTTGTGAAGAAAAAAAAAAAGAAAGAAAGAATATTAATAACCATGACAAGAAAACTATCAGCAACACGCGGATGTTGTGATACAAGTTTTGAATGGAAACAAACGTGATGATTGCTGGGAGAAGGACAAGAATTAAAATTCGTTGCGATAGGAAGTTATAAGTGTACAGTTTTTATCAAGCCACGCGGCGGAATAAAAAAATTTGTCATGACAGAAGCAATTTCGAAGTCGCCGAGAGATCTTTCTTGATGCACCCACGCAAACAACGTAAATGGAATGCCGTGTATCGAAATGACGAGAGAAGTCAGGTGGAAGGGGTCTGAGAAAGATGAAGATAAGAGAAAAAGGAAAATGCGATGAGAAGCTGAGCGGTCTCGAATAGCTCGCGGACTAATCGAAGCGATATCTCGCGCACGGCTCATTTTGCACTCGGCCCTCTCTCTCTCTCTCTCTCTCACACGCACGCTCTCTCTCTCACTGCGATACAATAGTAATAGCAATAATATAATAATATAATATTAATGACAATAATAATAATCATAATGGGTAATAATAAAGATGACAGTAAGAATATAATAATAATAAAACGACAATAATAATTCGGCAATTATTATTATTACAATAAAATAGGGAGACACGGCAATTTGTAATTCAAAAAATGTGAGACGACGGCGAAGACAGGGACACTGAGGGAATTCGTTTCAATTGTTTTGCACCGCAAAATTTCCCTCAGAATCCCTGACTTTGAGAATAAACAATTTCGGCATTTTTTTTTTTTTTTTTGTTGTCTTGGTTTTTCCACGTGATTATACTTACTCTTTATACAGAAGTTATCGAGAAAGGGGGTTTATCGCAGCCGAGGCCACGCGACGTATCGTTCACATGTTCTCACAATATGCTCGTCGTAGTTTCGGCGTCGCGAAAAATTGTCAAGAATCATCTCGTGGTTTCATTATTTTCCAACTTTTTTTTTCCCTTTCTACGTCGTTCGCATCTCGTGCCTCGGTCACATATTTGTAACGCGCGACGTCGCATGCACACTTAAACTTACTAGCTTTATCTGGTACATTATTTACAATCCATATTTACTTATGTTACATCATTCGCAGGGTTTGCACGAAGCAAATGCCCGTGCGAGCAGCACTCTCTTACGTACGTCGACGTTCTTTTTTTATGTTTTTTTTTTTTTGCACCGTCCGTTCGAGTGTGATTGTGTTTGCTTATTGTGTACTCGCGTGTACCGTCTTTTCTGTCCCTTATATATATATATCTACATATATATTATTTTCTTTTTTGTTATTTTGTCTTTTCTGTTTATCATCTTTGTCAAAATCCAAGGTCTCTCGATTAAAATTAAAAAACAGAGTTTGGCTCGCGAAACGACTTTGGACGCACCCCGCACACCCGTTTTGCACGATTTGCACGCGGTTGTTACTCACTCTTTTCTCACACAACGACAATAAAACTGTGATCCTCCACCCCTCTGGAAGCAGAAATTGCTCCCGATCACAAACAATCACGCGGCATCATCATTCTCACAGCACCCCGGTGCGAGTTTTGAGCGCAACCGCGCGCGCGGACACTGACGAACGCGAATTAACTGTCGCAAACAGCGTAGAACACAGGCGGGTCGCGCGTGTCCTGTGCCTCCTGGAGGTACCGATCACAGTCGAGAAGAAGAAGTAGAATACGTGGAACACACATGGGGGATCTGCGTTTAGCGATGGTCACTATGGTTGGTTGGTCGGTTGGTGGCCTCGGTCAGAGAGCGAGCCTGAAGATTCGCATCCAAGCCTCCCCGGCGAGCCGGTTTGGCCCCGATGAATTCCCGCGCCGTTAGTACGTGGGCTCGAGTTTGGAGGTGCCCGCCACAAGGTACCTCAGCTCGTCGAAGCCCAGCTACGAGGAGGAGTAGCTGTTGCTACGTGCCTGCAGGTAGTGATGATAGAACGGCGATAGAACGGCTTCCGGAGTGGGTCCGGCGGAGTTCGCTTGGGAAGTCACGAGGCCCAACGGGGGAGGCCCAGGCGAACGCTAGTGAGCCGCAAGCGAGTGCGCCGTGAGACCCTGAGGGCTGAGCATAGGTGGACTGTGACTGTGACCTCCCATCGGTGAGCCGTGGAGATGGTCCTGCGGATGGTAGCCCTGGTGGAGACCCGCCTGGCCCTGGTGGCCAGGCGGCATGCCCTCCATCATGCCGTCGGCGAGCGTGTTCGGCGGGGTCATCCTCTTCTCCTTCTGCCGTCTGTTGCAGAACCAAACCCTCACGACCTCCTTCTCGAGCTGCAAGCTGTCCGCAAGGTTCGTGATCTCCTGAGCCGATGGCTTCGGCTGTTTGTGGAAATGTTGCTCCAAAGCGCCCTTCACCGACACCTCGATCGAAGTGCGCTTTTTTCGTTTCCTGCCCTGGGCGGCTATCTTGTCGATGTTCGTGGGCGACCCCGTCGACGAGTCGGCCTCCTCCAGCCACTTTTGCAGCAGGGGCTTGAGCTTGCACATGTTCTTGAAGCTGAGCTGCAACGCCTCGAACCTGCATATCGTCGTCTGAGAGAAGACGTTGCCGTAGAGGGTACCTAGAGCGAGGCCAACGTCCGCCTGGGTGAAACCCAGCTTGATGCGACGCTGTTTGAACTGTTTGGCGAAGGCTTCGAGGTCGTCGGACGTCGGTGTGTCCTCCTCGCCGGCGCTGTGGTCCCTGTCGAGCGGGTGACCCGGGTGCAGGGCATGCACCGCCGGGGGACTGTGATTGTGTGCGTCCCGCAGATGGTGCGGCAGGCCTGGATTATGGTTGTGCAGCTGGTGCGGGTGCTGGTGCTGGTGAGGATGCAGCATCCCGTTCATCGCCGCGTGGTACTGCTGCAACGTCGTCGGCGAGCTGGCGCCGCTCGGATTGTAGTGGGCCGACGGGACGACCGGCGCGTGCCACGAATGCGGCGAGGCCATGCCCGGGGACTGGTGAGGCCCGCGGTGGTGCATCGCCTGGTCCTGAGCCGCCGCCGCTGCGGCCAGAGGCTTCACGTCCAGACTCGTGTTGGCCTGGGCATGGTGCGGATGATGGGGATGGTGAGTCGTGTGGTGCATCCCCATGGATGCGGCCCAGGGATCGCTGCCCGGCTGTAGGCTGACCCAAGGGTTGCCCGATGAGAGGCTGGCCGTTGGGTGGGACAGTCCATTTGGCGACGGTGACGACGACACCTGGTGATGGTGATGGTGATGATGATGATGTTGTGGCGCGGGCATGTACTTCATCTCGCCGGCATCGGCCGCGCTGCGGGGCGAGCCCGACGAGTAGCCACCCACGATGTTCATTCCGATCGCGGAACCCGAACCACCATCCAGCTCGGCTGACACTGCACTACTAACCGGCATGTACGTGGTAGCGGCCATCTACTCCCTGCCAGTTACCCCCGAGAGCCTCGGCGGAGGCTTTGGTGTCGAGCTGTCACTCGACACTCTTGACAACTGTCCTGCGCGGTTATCCGTTAAGCTCGCACACAAGTTCGGATTCATTCAGACGCACGCTCCTCGTGGATGGGGTCGCGGCGACACCCCCGACCAAGTCTTTCCTTCTGACAGTTCAGAACTCAGCGATCAACCGCGCTCTCTCACTGGCGAAGCACACCATTCCTCAGCTGATCCACTGACACTCTAGCACAGTGTTTGTCGTTAACACCTCGTGCATCCTGCACGCTCATCTTTCGCAATCCTCGAGCCCTTGCAATATCCGCGCGAGTCCTCACGAGCGATTCACGCCACGCGCACACTCTCAACAGACCGACAACATTTTAACGATTGCCGAGAACCGCGGCCTCGTTGCACTTGGGCCGTTGCGCAGACCAACACTCCAGCGTATCTCCCTGTGCACTGCCCGTCGGTTCTCCTCGCCCGGCTACTTGCTACTTTTCACGTCCCGTCGTGTTCGCGGTTCCACGTTCAAAACGACCAGATCCCGAACTCAGACAGAGAACGAGTACTGACACCGGGAAAGAAAACGATAGACAGAGAAAGAGACGGAGAGAAAGATCGGATGGCTCTCATGTGTTATGCATGCCTTAGCTGAGAGCAACTGACTGCCTCGCCTCGCAGCTTGCCCGACGTTCCCTAGTTGTGGTGGTATAAGGTTCGTCATGCGCGCTGCGCTCGGGGAATCCCCACTCGGCAGCGCGCCCAAACCTCTCATTGGCTCGCTCGGCAAGGTGGCCGTCGATCGCAACGTCACTTGTGGGTAGTTCCAGCGTCGACCCCGCCCCCACCACCGGCTCCACTGTCCCAGTCCTTATAACCCCTCGCGCGCTCTTCCTCACGCCAAAACCAGCAACAAACGAGCAAACCCGAGCAAAGCCAACGCTAACCGGGACTCTCTCTGTGCTCTCCGCTCCCGCTGACGTACATGATCGCGCGACTTTTTATCTTTCTGCTATTTTATTTCGCCTTTTTTTCGCCTCTCTGTACACTATTTTTACGTCTCGCCCGACTTGACAGACTTCCCTTTTTTTTTCCTTTCTTCTCCCTTACTATCCCCCACCAATTTTTCATTCCTTAGGTCTACTTTCCGATCGATGAAAATTCCTCGAGTCCGAGGGGAGGGGACAAAAAGTTGAGATGACGCAAAGAATGAAATTAAAATTGACGGAAGAGATGAAATTTTGTTTACTTGGTTATTTTTTTTTTTTTTTGTTTTTTGTTATTTTTTTTTATGTTAACGGATGCGAGGCTGACAGTTCGCTCGCTAAACGAAAACAAAAGCCCCGGAGAGTGCGCGCGCTATCGATTGCACGCAATATGAATTGGGTTGGCATAAAATAACCATTACGCCGAGGCGTAATGGTGGCGTATCATCCACGTGCGCCATTCGGCGTAATTTCTCAGCGTTAATCTTATTTCGCATATCTATTTTCTCATGTGCAACAGGTGCACGATACCTATCGGTCATTCTACCTGGCAACTGGGTACACAAGACTCGGCGCCCCGCGCTCCACGTCGATTCGGGAATTCGTCGCGCAACCAAAAGCAGCGACAAAAATTAAGTGCGCGTTTCGTATCGTCGCTGTCCCCCTCGGATGTATAGCCCGAAAACAGGTAGTTGAACTCATTTGGCCTATCGAACGGTATGCGCACACTTGCCAACTTTCTCAAGCGTCAGAGGTTCTTCAAACTTCTCCGGTAAACGTGATGGGACAAGTTGAACATTTTCGGTACAATTTTGTGTGCACGCGCAACAGGTACTCATTGCGCGTGATTAATCACCAAGAAAATGCTGTCGATTAAATGCGCCAGTAGGAATCGAAAAAGTTGGTTGCATTAACGCACACACCCTTTAATACATTCAAATCAAAGAGGCGCTACAGGTAGAAAACGTTTCACCAATTTGTGCAGTCGTTCCTCAAGGGACATTGATTTTACATCTCACATTTAAACAATTCCGAACCGAATCAGTTTATCCTTTTTGATCTCTTATATTCTCTATCATTACGAAAGTAATTTTATTTTGCTGATAAAAGAAATTTCAAGATTATTATTCATGGCAAGATAACAGTTGAAAACATTTGAAAAAGCCCAAAACGACAAAGGAGGAAACAAATTCGTAACGTACATTTGGCTAATTTCAGTCAAACGTTAGCTCTATTTTATTACATTGAAACCCAACCGTTCAAGTCGTCAGCGACAGCCTGAGCGAAACACTTTACTACCTGCGAACGTTCGCTTGCATAATTTAAGCGCCCTTTTTTTTCCTCGTCACCGCTGGGGTAACGGCCCCGGTTCCGAATTGCACCTTGTTTTCTTTTCCGCATTTTGGACTGACAAAAAAAATTGTTTAAAAAAAAAACAATGTTGGCTGACGTCTCGTTGAAATTGAAACTCTCGAAAGAAAGTTGTAAGATTGGTTCTGTTGTTGCGAACGTTGACCAAACGAAACGATTTATTTATATATCAAAAAGCATCAATAAATAACTCAATTATGAAAATGTTATCACTACCGTCGGGTTATAATTAAAAACTATAAAACTCGGCCAATTGTGATGAATCACGCTCGCGTGCGATATTTTTTACGACAAAAATCGGCCGAAAAAGTTATGACTTGCTCGACAGCCGTCATCGGCGACCTGTTAAATCCAAAAATTACCATAATTTGTGGAAAATCTTCTGCGAGGTGTGATGTCAGAAATAAAAAAAAAAAAAATAAAAACAAGCTTCTAGGAGTCGGGAGATTTTAACACACGACCCATAGGACCGATCATTGGACTCTGAACTCGGATTTTTGGCCGATCGGTTGCTGACGATTAGTGGTTTTGAATTGTGTCAGCCGTTCGCGCTTTCACCGCTTTTTAATCCACCCGGAATGACAAATAAAATTGTACAACAAAAATAAACAAACACGACCAATAAAAACTGATATATCGCTGACGATAAAATATAGCTCGATATTTATTATCACAAGTGATAACAGGCTATTTTCGTGGGTGCGTAAAAGTAGTACTCAAATCGTAACGTAGGTCACGACAGCGAATTGTCTATAAAAAAGAAAGAAGAGCTTCGCACGTGAATGGGAAGTTAACCGCTGTAATTCGGTCGGCTTTTACGCGGTGAATGAATATTTTAATATATTAATACAAAATATGCTATGAGAGATTTTATGGGCCTCTATATAGTTTCCCTATTGTGAATATCTGACGGTCATAGCGCGGACGCAAGGTAGCAACGATGAAGCGCCGCACTCAAACCTCCTGTGATAGAGTTTTACGCAGCAGTGGAGAGGCAAGTGTTGAGCCAAAGAGAGGGGTTTCGGTGCAGAGAAGGGAATGTGTAAAAGTGGGGATATCAGAAAGAGACAACAGAGAGAGGGACGGACAATGTTGTATTTTACTAAAAGCACACCAGAGGACAGCATCAAACAGCACAAATAACAGCGATCGAGAAAAAGGAAGCAACCCTTGCAGAAAATCCTTCGAATGGTAGCGTTGCTGCCACCTGTCGGAGGGTTGCAGAATTGAGCGTGAAAAATTGCAGTCGATATTTTATCCTGAAATGTGCAGAAAACTTTGTATAGCAATTAAAATAAACATTTTTAAAAAAATTATCCAATAGAGATTGAAGCTGTGCACAAAAACTTACGTTTATTTTATTTTTTAATCATTTTATGGTTTTTGAATGTTTAAAGGTTGACCGACAATTTATTATGCGCGAAATAGGATATCATTTATTGTTCGTACGTTGAAGAGAACAAATTGATTTTCAGGTTGCTTAAACTGATAAATTTTGGTCAGTCCTTTGGGAATGGGATTAATGATTAAAGAGCCTCAAGGCACAAGAATTATTCGGTACGGATCTGCGAATAGTAAATTACATAGTTGAAGTAGAGACAGCGGATCGAATCGACGCTGCTAACTTTCGGGACCGCAATTGTTGGTGGGAGAGATCGAAATTCACACGGGATTTCAAAAGCGAGAAACCTCTCCTCGGCGCATCGTCAGCTGATGTATCGTTCGCAAATTTGCGTTTGAAATCGCCTTCGAGGTTATCTCTCCCGGTACTAAGTTGCAACGAAGCGGAAGAGAAATACTTAGTTGCATTGTCGAAGACAATGGACCAGAGCCACATTCAATTCGACGGCTAATTTAATAACAATCATCAATGCAAAATTCGTTTTCAAATTCGTTTGAACAAAAATTCATAAAACTGTCCATCTTGCCAAAACGTTTTCTAAGTTTGGCAAAATTAAAACTTTTTAAAATTCAAGACTGCTGTGGATATGCCCGAAATGGAACTGCAAGGTTGGAAATCTGAATTTTTAAACATATTCTTAAAGCACACATTTCGCACAGCACTCTGTAATTTATGTAATTCGTGAGTCCAAATGACTTGAAATCGTCGTCGACACAACACCTTTATAAAACCACATTTACGTCATAAATATTTGATGGCCAAACGTCCCTGTTACGAGATGTATAGGTATAAGCCGCGCAGCCGAAGTCTAAGCGGCGCTTGTGAGATTGCTCGCAATTTCGTGCTAAGTACTGCGGTGTGATTCGAGCGCGACCCGGGTGTATAATTTCCAAAAATTGTGGAACATCGAGATGTGATTCCAGTCATCGCACTGATCATCGTGAAAATATAATTGCTGTTAAATACGATTTCCCCAGGGGCGTTTGATCACCAAATGTGCTGTAATCGGTGTCCATTCAGCAGAGGCTGTTGAAAAATATAAGTAACAATTTTCTATCCTCTGATATTCAAATTTCGTTTTAAACTTCAAACTCTTATTAGTCATTTTTTTTTTTTTCAAAGCACTTTGAAGTAATGAAAAAAACAAAAATTCAAAAATGGTTGAACATTCGAAAGTTCATTTTGGAAAAGTTCAATAAATTTAGTACACCTCGACGAAAAAAACAAATCCTAAAATTTTATTGTTTTTGTTAAATTTACATGTTGTTGTTTTTTGCTATTATTTATAACGATCGATTTGATTTATATTTGTAGGACTTGAAATCGTGTAGTTTTTATTTCTTTGAACGGACACTGAAAAATGTTTCCACTTATTAGTACTTTTACAGCCCACTTGACATTGAACTTTGAAACTTGTGTCACTACTCTGATGTGCTCATAAAAATGTTAACTTTTTTCAAGAGAGCTAGAGTCCGAAGAAAAGCCAAAGTCAAGAAATTGCATCAACATTATACTTTCTACTTGACAAAAGCAACTGCTAGTGCACCTAAGTTGTTTGAACTGTCCCTTTCTCTGGTACCTTTAGGTATTCTAGAAATTACTAGACCTGCGCTCCGATGACCTGAACCCAAGATTGAAAGTGAGATTTAAAAGTGCGCCTGATATTTATGATGTAGGTAGTTTTTTATTTGGAGTTCTCATAAAAGATAAAAATTTACTACAGCCCATGTAAAAATGGATAAATTGACTTTACAGCTGACTTTTTGAATGATTTTAATGATTTGTAAACGATAGTTTCTTTTTTATACCGACCTTATCAAAGAGGAAAAAAAGTTTGTTTTTTTTTTTTTTTCAGTTTTCATTCGAAAATTGAATCTCGAAGGACTTTTGACCCATTTCTATGGAAATTTTTTAGTAATCGATTTTTTGTTTTAACGTTCTTGAATCGTTCCGATGAAGATCAAACGCGTTACACAAAAATCCTAGATACATAAATAAGGCGTCGAGAATTCAATACGTGCTGAGATCTAAATGCAAATCGTGAAACTACAAAGTGCTATTTTTACGATTCAGAGATTCTTGCGCAAATCTGCCTATTTCACCTGCAAAATCTTAAAATTTTGGATATCACTGAATTTCATAAATTTTCAATGTCAATTCATGTGTATAGTTGTAAGAAATCATTTTTCATTAAATCAACTCGTGTTACTATTTATAAACAAAATATTCCACAAGTATTTTCATTACATGTTTCTGAATAATATACAAAATTGATCTAAAACGCGATAAACGGCCATATAATCGTTACCTCAACTAACTAGAAACAATTTAAATCATTTCATTGTGATTGATATATTAGCACAATTAAATTTGCTTTGATTTCTTTCTGTTACAGAAGGATTGTAACAAATTCATTTCATCGGTGAGTCTTCCGGAGCAACTGGCGAACGTGCGAAAACTGGTACATCTTATCCGGTCTTCCGTGTCTTTGGCCGGCTATCGGCGGATCAGTGGCGGCTGGCCCTGCGGCTTAATATACACAGATACGTCCGCAAGGAGGTCCTAAGTTTCGCGAGATAACGATCGCAGCGTCTGAAATATGCGCCGCACCAATTTGCCGATCAAAAATGGTTATTAAGAGGTACCTGGGCAGAGCGAAATTCCCGCTGCCCATTCTATTCCATTGGATGCATCGGGACATAAAATTCGATGCGCGAAAATCGGAAAGAAGGACCAACCGATGCAACGACAAGGACGGCCCGACGAAGAGGCCTCTCTTCTTCTTGTAGCCGATCTATACCTCTTATGAAATGTATCGTAAAGTCTGAGAGGTAGTAGAGACTGCAGGCTAAGCCTGTAATCAGCAGATTGCCAGGAGCTACTGCAGCTGATTGTTATCTTGTATATCTACACCCACCACTTTATCGCCGGCCATCTTATTACCCTCGACATATTGACGTCACGCACGTACACGACTTCTCGCGTAGTCGTCCGCACCCCTCTTTTTTGCGCTGCGACTTTTTTTTTTGATTTTTTCTTTTTTCATCTTGAATCGCTCCTAGGCGAAGGGTATTGGTTAAATGAATTTCGTCGATGCAAAGCTCTTTTAATTTTATATATTTTGCATCTGATTGTGTGTGTGTGTGCGCGCCAGGCTGCAATCAAAGTGTCGAGGAGTGTGCACCGTCATAGCCGTATGGACAATCGCGATGGGGAGGCTATCATCTTTTTTCTAGCTTGTATAATTTTGGCAACGAAATCATAAGAGATATCGATTCTTGTCCATTGACTCAAATTGGGACCTGAACAACACCGGCCTGCTGTTTAGTACAATAACTATTGCGCTTTGAGTGGTAATTTTTGGTACGGATAATGCGACTTCATGACACTAATTATATTTAAGATTTTAGGAAACAGAAAGGGCATCTCGGCATTTTTATATAATTTGGGATATTTGAATGATGCAGTTTGAGCAAATGTCTGATGGCGAGCTGTCGAAAATGTCCTATAATTTTGAGTCATATACTTTTTCATTGCTAAAATAAGAGTCAGTTTGAATATTTGTTCAATAACATCAGTTTTTAATATAACAGATTAGAAAATACTTTTAAATTGTAAAATTTAATTACAAGATTTGTTTGCAATCAAATATGAATTAGTTCTTCGAAGAATCCGTAGACTTTTAATGCTAAATAAAACATTTGATATCTCAATATGATCATCTTACACGTATATACTTAACATTTGTAACTTGACTTTTAATCATAACATTGTAAAACTTTCTTAACTGTTGCAATTACTTAATAAACGTTTACATACATTAACATTTCATATTAATCTCTAATAAGAAGTGATAACAAAACTTCGTTCTTTTAAATATCCTTCAAATATTTTTTTAATTCACTAATAAAATTAAAAACAATTTTGGCTTTTGCAAACAAATCTCAATAATATATTTTTTATTTTGGTCTCTCTCTCTCTCTCTCTCAAAAAAAAAAAAAAAACTGGTAGTTAAAATTTTCAACGACTTCTACTTAGTGTCAATTCAAAAATACAAGAACAGTAAATTGAATCGACGATAAGCTATAGACGCATACAGAAATAACTCGAACGGCAGTCAGAGTACCGAATCAAAAATAAAAGAGCGCCTAGAAAACCTGAACTCTTTGAGATTTTTGACGAAAGTCGTATCTGGGCTGCACACTTGCAGACGATATTGTATGGTCGTGTTAGCTTTGCGATCAAATTTAACAGCCACGCATTCCTACACAACTTGCAAGAACATATCTCTTGCATAACACGATCCTGTAATAACCATTGGGACGACTCCTCGGCGGCCATTTCATTAATATATCATTGACACTGGTTTCCACCTGTCAGCTGGCATTTTACAGAAATGCCTGCTGATAAATAATGTTCGCATTCGCGCGAGCTGCCCGGAGCCTTCAAAGTCGAGAGATAAGTCGCTGCGCGTTGATAGTCATGTGTACGTATCGATGCCGATACATGCCGAAAGGATGCAGTTTAGAGACGATGAGAAATCCTGCACGCCTTGTACTCGATTCACGCCAGCCTCTCAAGAGTAGTGTTACGACGATCAAACGCAGACAAACACCACGCTCATTTTCAGACGTAGAAACTCAGAAGATAATGTGTGAGACGTTTTGCAGAGTACTGAAATACAAAAATCAAAACTTTATACTCGAGTATATAAATGACGATAAAAGTTAGAGCTATTGGAATCAATTTTATTCATTTGTTTAAATAAAAAAAGGAAGATTATTATGAAAATGCAAAAATAATTTCAAATTCAATGTTACTTCGGGTTATCGACAAATAAATATGCATTTCACAACTTGGCCTAAATATATTTTATTAATTTATTTGTGATTATCAATCATAAAAACACTATATCTTATCATACATTTTATGTCACATGTCGCCCCCAAAAGGCTAGCCAATAATTTCCAATCTGTCATCATCTATTAAGAAATCGTGAACAAAAATTTGCACGATGCAAATTCGTTTAATCGGTTGTCGATAATTATCCGTAATAAATGAACAATGATTCGGTACACGAAGGATTGAGCGAAAAACAAAAAAATAACGTAAACAATACAATACTAGAGACGACAAATTGAAAAAATGAAAAAAAA
>JAQQRF010000665.1:0-83872 GCA_030523145.1 Trissolcus brochymenae
CTTTCGTGAGTATAAGACCCGGCGTCTTCATAAATGTAAATATCCAAACATTGACAGTGAACAACGATAAACCTTATGTACAACATCAGATTAATTTTCATGATCCCCTTAATTGGTTCCTTTGATCATTAGATAAAGCCGGCTGAATTACATATAATTTCGCGTTGTGAGACTTTTTGCCATTTTTATGTTTCAATCGTCTCGTCTGTTTCTTGTTTTTTTTCTTTCTTTTCATCATTAAACATTGTACTTTAGTTCAGGTTCACTTTGTAGCCATCGAAAGTTCACTTGTCGCGAAGTCGTGTGTCGATTATTTTATTTACAGCTCCAAGAGGTTTGCTTCTGAATTTGCTTTAACCGTTTGGACCAAGTATCGGTAACGGCGCTAAATGCGGTGCTTTTTCCAGTGTCATATCGCTTATCGCACAGGCAAGATTATTGTTTAGGCTGCTGTTGCTCGCGCGAAGGCTGCAGTTGATCATAGTCAGTTGAGTAGAGTCCAGGTCTTCTGCATGAAGAGTTTGTTCTGCTCTTGACATCATTTCGATGTTCGATTTGTTGACCTGTTGGAAATAAAACATTAGAATTGAAGTGAAGAGAATGTATTCACGCTTTTCCAAATATTTAAGGTGGGAAACAAAGAATTTCACCTGGTGTCTTTCAATCATATCAACGTCCCTACAATCACCGTTGGCCTCCCAAGGCATCAGCAGCGGTTCTTTGACACACGGTTCAATAATTCCATTAGCTGTAGCACCCTTGGTGTCCAAGTGTTGATTATTGATGGGCGTGACAGGGCACAAAACCGCAAGTTCAATCCTACTGCCGGATTTGTTGATTGAAACGTTATGTTGGCTCGTCGAAGTGGAAGCTCGTTCGATGCAACAGCCGTTGCTGTCGCGCATTTTACGCGCCTGCGCACTGTGCCGCAAGATTCGCGAAGCCTCGCACTTACGGCGACAGTACATGCTGCACAGACAGATTGTCACGAAGACGATGCTGATCCCCACACCAAGAATGATGCCCAAACTTTGGTCAGGCTTCACATTCGATTGGGGCTTTTGTTTGTCCGAGGGAGTTATGATTTTTGAAGGCACGCCACCTGTCACGATCATTATCGGATCGGAACGTTTGCCGTAACCAGCTTGGGTGGACGCCTGTACCATCACAAAGTATCGCTTGCCTGAAAGAAGAGTTGGTAGGTTCGCAAAGGTCCTGTTCCCGGTGACCTCAATGGTCTCCCAATCAGACGATAATCCGGTCAGGTCGGTTGTGTAGGAGACCAAATACTTCTGGATCAAGCCGTTCACTTTACTCGGTTCCTTCCAAGCTACTCGAACTGTGGTTCCGTTTGTTAAGAACCACTGAACTCCTTCAATCTTACCTGGAACTGTTGAAAATCGAATTGATATAGTTGATAGATGCATGTTCAATTAATTAATGTTCGTTTAATTACCATCTTCTTTAGAGTAACACTCAATCGTCTCGCTGAATACGTTACTGGTGTTTCCCAGAGTTCTAACTTTGAATTGATAGAGGGTGAATGGTTTCAATTTGTTTATTACAATCTCAGATTTTGTCCTACGAATTTGGAACAATTATTCATTACTTAATAATATCAAGTTAATAAGAACTTATTTCTTTGTTAATTTTCATGGAAGAATTATTTATCAAGACACTTACGTATTCATGCACTTCATTGACTCAATAGACTTGTGTACAGCATGATAGCAAAGTTCGTACACAGAATTATTATTGAAATTTGCTGTTGACCACTTAAGATGAATCATATTTGAAGAAAGGGGTGTAGCTTCGAATGTTCCACGAGTATCTGCAATGAAAAATGACATTAAAATTTGCAGACTGACTGAAAACTAATCTTTTTAATAAATATATATTTTGTGCTCACTAAACGAACTATGAGTTGCTTTAACAGGTTCTACCAAACATCCCACATAACTATCCTCATTTTTCATACATAATCCAACCGTACGAGCTGAGCTCAGTTCTGAAAATAAAATTGTGTCAGTTCCAATTCTCATGTGTGAAGTAAAATAAAATGCAAAATTTACAAATGTCACCTGGATCATTCCACATATAAACCGAAACGTTCTTAGGTATTGCCAAGGACATTATCTTGTTCCCTTCTTTATTCTCAAAATAAATTTCCCAGTAACCAAACATTTTCGAGATATGATTTTGCGCATCATCTTTCATTTTCCATGACACCTGATCAAATACAACGTAGTGATCATGTATTATAAGTATATCAATATGCGGATCATAGTTATTTATACAAAAACTATACCTCTGCAGCAGTTTTGTTGATATTGATAATATCCAACTGCATGACACTGTCCAAGCTGAACTGGTCCTCGTCTGATAAAGGCATCCTGACATTACTCCAAGGTAATGATTCCGTGTTGTTAGGCCAGCCTTGCTTAGTTCTCGCCAGAACACGTACGTCATATTTCTCTCCTGGGATCAAGTCTGCAGAAAAAAAAAGGTTGAAAGTTAATTAAAACATATATTCTAGTTGCAACCAGAATTGCTTATCATCAAATAAAAAACCTTTCAAAATGAAATATTCGACGCTGACAGGCAACATCTGAACTCGGAACGAAGTGCTTATTTCATGCAGTCTCCACTGTAGTTTGTATTCGGTAATTATTCCTTGTGCCTCTTCCTTAGTCATCGGTGTCCACGAAACGTTCAACTTTGTACCGCTCAACACATCTAGTTTTATCTTTGGAGCGGATTTTGGAACTGATGACAAAGGGGAAGAATTATTATTTCAGCACCTATTATGTTTTATCAGCATTCTATTTTTAACATGAGCGAGAAGGAACTCACCGCTCGGGGCAGTCAAGCACACAATACTCGCTGATTGATTGCTCGCCCCATGATTGTTCCAAACACGAACGTAGAAAGAATAATTTGTGTACGGTTCAAGTAGCTTTGTCACCTCTACAGATGTTGAGTTGCCTGGTTCGGGCGGTGAAACTTCTTCCTTGCCACCCTCTGTAGACAAAATTTAAATGACAATTATTTTGCAAAAACCTGATAAAATTGTATTCATTTGTTATACAAAATTGTCGAAACTTTTATTTTACTGACCCACACGACTATAATGAACGGTGTAGGCAGTAATACTGGCATGTGGTAGAAACTTTGGTGAGTCCCACGAGATGATGATACGAACAGGAGAGATTGCGCGACATTTGAGATGCGAAAGTGCAGCCGGACTGTTACGCGAGGTGTTGACTTGAAGCCGACCAGCAGCCCATATTTCTCCGGCATCGTTGACGGCCACGCACTGGTACACCCCAGAGTCCGAGGGTACCGTCGCCGCGATCGCAAGCTCTGATTTGTTGCACTCCTTTTCGTAAACTGTTCGACGCCCTCTGATTGTTATGTTCTCGGCATCTTTGAACCAATAGATCCGGGGCATTGGCACACCCTCTGCCTGACACTCGAATCGCGCTGTTATTCCGTTCGGACACACTTGGTTTATCGGTTTTATCGTGAACTTTGGTGGAACTAAAACTTTGATTGTTATATTCTGTAAAAAAGAAATTCATTCCATCAATATTTATCAAACTCATAAATTGTTTACTACTTGTTTTATTTTTTCTACAGGAATCTAATGTTTTACCTGATATTTTATGCTGTTACTGTTAGCAAGTGAGCATAAATAATAACCAGCGTCGGATGCACTTATATTTTTTAATTTTAAAATGTTGATATTGGATGAGGAGTTTAACAGAATAAGTGGCTGTGCGACGTCTGAAAATAAATTTATTATTTATAAAGAGTTAAAACAAATTAGGATAGCAAAATTTAGTTAAGATGAATTTACCTGTTTGACGAGGAACAAATGACCAGACCGTGCCCTGTGCTGGTAACCCAGAAGCGGCACAAGCCAAATTAATACTGGAACCATTAAGTAACGAATAAGAGTACTGAGTTTGTGGAAACAAAACAGAAGGCTCGTGACCCTCCAAATCTCCGTAGTTCGATAAAACAGTCAGTTTTGCTTCTTTGCTCTTTTTAGTCTTGTTCAGATAGTCATTGGTTGCTAAACATCTGCATTAAAAAGACAAATAAATCTGCATTAAATCTCAAAAACAATTGTTTAGTGTTTCTTTTACAAATATATGATAGTAAACATTACCTATATGAACCTGCGTCTGACAGTTTTACCGAATTAATATACAATACACCAGGTGGTACAGCATAATATCTGTAAGAAGGAAAGAAAATATCCAATCAATTTAAGGTCCAATTTTGCTAAGAAATTATTAAGAGATTCTCATTTTGCATACTTTGAATCGTTTGGGCGAATTTTCAATTCATTCCCGTTATGCAGCCAAGTTATATTGGACAAAGGAACACTGTCAATGGAGCATGAAAATCTCACGACCTCTTGTTCTCGAACCTTTGCATCTTTTGGTGATTCCTTAAATCCGCGAGCTAATTCTGAAAAGTATCATAGCATTTAGTGACACTAATACCCAGCCAATAGATTCACTGAATGTGAATATATCATATACCAACCAGCAAAATAAACGGATGTCTTCGACGATCGCAGTAGTCCCCCAAAATTTGTTTGGGCGATACACCTGTACTCATCGACCTTTCCAACCGTCCTGTTTGAATCTTTAGCTCGGTGCTTTTGTACCTGCACATTTTTCTTCTGTAACCAAGAGATCAACATTGAAGTGAATGATGTATACAAATTAGATTTGTTTGTTTCAAAAAATGAATAAAAATACATTGACCTTATATAGATGAAGCGAACCGTTGTGAAAAATGTTGCACTTAGTGGCTCCGCAGGGTGGTGCTGGAACTTCGTTAAGAAGCCAGGTGATGTTTGGGGAGCCGGCGAAACAGCTGAGGGTGACACTACGTCGTCCAATGAAGATATCGCCTTTGGATTCCTGCACGAACGACACACCCGAGTTCCTTGCGAAATCCAAACCCCCCGATTTGGATCCAGATTTACCACCCAGAGTACTACCAACCCCTATGCCACCTACATATCAAAGGTTTCGCGTTTTATTGAACTTCACCATGTGTGTTCTTTGTACATATTGTGTTACCATTTTTATTTGATTTGTCTACTTCGGCTTGTCTCGATGATAAAAATGTCAACCTCAGTGAAATCATTCGTCAATTATCATTACAAAAGTTACATGCGTTTGAATGAAAAAAGTAAAAATAATGTATAATGCGTTGAAAAAAAAAAAATGCTGTATAGGTAATAAAAAAAAATGCATATAATTGATTGAATTAATTGATAAATTGATAATCATCTCTCAGAATTATTTGCACACTGTGTATCTATGAAAGATGGAAGTGAAAAATGTAAATTGATCAATTAAAATGAACAAGTACAAAGAAAACGGTATTAGAGGGGTAAAAATGTTCTAACTCGTTTACCAGCATGAAAGAAAAAGGCAGGAGTGATAAACATGACGGGAACAACTTTCAAACAATCTCAGAGGAATGTTAAACTTGATCTCTGGAGGTTGTTTAAAAAAGTTTATAGAAAAATGAGTAAGCTGAGATAAATGGTTGAGAAACAAAGACAACTGCGAACGACTCGGATTATCAAGCATCGAGGCGAGAGATCCAAAACAAAGCCGTAACGTTACATCATAAGCGACACACACGCGCATACTCATAAATTTGTCCATTAGCGTTCGATGCGAGCAAATAAACGTGCCGAGCGATGGCTAGAAAGATGTACGCGTTTTGTTCATTGACTTGTTTTCATTCATCTCATCGTTTCATTCATCTTGTACAATAAGTCGACTCGGAAGGTGTACGCACCTGCGACCACCGCTGGCTCTAGCACTTCCGTAAACAAGATGCCAAACAAAATGAGCCGCGCCGCCGCCATATATTTGGGCTCATCGGCGGACTCAGCTCATACAGGAATCAGCGCCGATCACGGCCGCGATCGTCGCTCGACGTCGCATTGCAAATATGATATCAACGTGCCGCACTACATACTCTCGCGCGACGCGCCCACCGACGCAACGCGCTCAAACCGAATTCCAACTCGTGCCCGCGTACCGCCTTAACATTATTATTTGCGATGTCGTTTTTTTTCCTCTCGGCACGAGCGCGCGCACACACACACAGTCATCCTCCTCGCTACTCTGGGATAGCTCGTGTTCCACTGAAGGATGCACGGTGTGATGTGATGTGCAACCCACTGCCTTTTTTCTCTTCCTTTTGCTCGGGCTTCTGTGCTGCTGATTCTGATTCTGCGGAGCAAGCGAGAGAGAAAAACACAGCGCCGCCATCGTCGTGGCGCCCCGTGACGGAAGGCTCGCGAGGTTCGCCGTGTGATGGTGCGCGTTCGCAGGATACACGTGTCGCACAAAGCCAACATTCAAATTTCTCGCATTCTTTCTGACAAGAAATTACATAGAAGCTGTCGTTACTAATTCAACATTCGTTCATCGTAATGAATTCTCAAACTTTCAACGTTAAGGATCATCCTAAAAAATGAAAATCAAAAATCTTACACAACATGTTTCGAAAGTGCAAAACGAAAAACACTCATTTATTTTAATACATATAACACGAAGTTACATAACTTTCTGTTATTTATACTGACTGTGTTTAACACAACTAAATAATAAATATTCATTTTCATCAAACGTATAAAACGAAATCTTGTCTTTTAGATGTAGAATTCTCATATTCTAATTGATATGTAGCAAACTGCATCAATGAAGTTGAGCTCTAAAAATGTAGTTGACTCTCAAATGATCGCTCCAAAAGGTTCAACTCATCTTGGTGACAATCTCTGACTCCAATATATCTCTTCATGTATTTTGCAAAACGAACAAATCCATACTCCAAGGCCATTTGAAATAGAGATTTGGAATTTGGGCAGGAACTGTCGTTAAAATCCACACCTCTCTCTTGGAGGTACTCGACTAGGTTTATTTCCTTGTTCGCGAACTTGGAATGATTCAAAATTGTATGTAAAACATCCTTGCTTTTTATTAACTGCAGAGGAACAAATCCAGAGACGTTTTTTAGTCCCACGTCTGCATTATTGTCTAGTAAAACTTGAATGAATGCGATTTTTTCAAAATGAATCGCGAGATGTAAGGATGACCAACCTGCAATAAAAATATGATTTTCAATTAAAAGCAAAGAAAAATGTATTTTATTTTGATAATTATTAAAATCAAAAAGTTGTGCACCATCAAAGTTATCGTTTAAAACAACGGCATCGATATTCAAAAATTTTCGGGCATAAAAAATGAAAGCCATCAGAGTGTTTAAACAATCCGAGATGACTGAAAGATGTAGTGAGGTATAGCCCATCATTGATGAATAAATATTCGAATCTGCACCGTATTGCAGAAGTAGGACGACCACCTTAATTAGTCCCAATTTGACAGCGCAATGCAACGGTGTAACAATATCGTACTCATTTCTCGATGAATCGTAATAATTTGCATGAACGTTAGGATTTGCACCACAGGCTAAAAGTAACCTCACAGCTCTTTCCTTTTTCATTATGACTGCTTTATGAAGATAAGTCTCATGATTTTCGTCCATTGGTTCATCCAAGTCTCTGTCGGACCTTATAGCCATGACTACATTTTTCAAAATTTTTTTTTCGTCTAGAATTTTACTCTGCTCCTTTTGAAATTGCTAAAACATAAAATATGACAAATGTTTAAAAAATGAGTAAATATTAGACATAATATTAAAAATAATAATGTAAACATAATGAAAAGTAATACAATTGAGATATAATATATAACTTATTAACAACCAAATCGGTGATGATTATACATCTATTTACAAAGATTTATATTTGTTTTGGAATACCTTTTATCTATCATTGAAATCATCTATTAGAATTAATTTACACTTTGATCGCTACTGAATATATTCAAAGACAGACGACTTAAAAAATGTTAAAATACAATGGAAAATAAATCTATTGTTTAGGAAAAATTAAGTTGATGACAATAAAATTATTATAGTTTTTAATTTAATAAATCTCTCATACACATTATGCACTACTTACAATAAACAATCATATTGTTGGTATAAATATAAAAAAAAAGTTCCAAAGTGCAACGTATTCTTATATTTATTCAAAAAATTCTCTCACAACAAAATTAAAAAAAAGTAAAAAAATTGTACTCACCATTTTCGCATTATTTACATATGTATTGGTCGCTCTGATTCACTGGCGGATTTAATTACAAAAATGGTGCTAAAGTGTAACTGATCCCACATTAATCGCCGTTTTCACGAATCATCGAACAGTCCTTTCAAAACTTAATTTTTATTTTCTCGTTACATTAAAAACGTATTCACAAGTAGTTACTAATAAAAGAGTCTCAATATATTTTTTTTTCACCTTCAAATCAAATTCTCGATAAACACTCAAACAATAACAACGTTCACGCATGCGCGATGAAGTACTGATGATAGATATATACCTTTTCGATTTGTTTGAAAACGCTTTTTATTTAAAAAAATAATAATCGGATGTAAGGATATCATCAAATGAGATAGAAGTTTTAAAATTTATGTACATTGATAAATCTACAAATTTCTGGATATTCCGCCAAAACTTGTCAATACTGGAAGATAAGCTGAACCAATCCAATTCGATAGCCGAGAAAGTTCTTTTCGCTATAATTTGATTGGTCCTTTCTTTTGCGACTGATGGGCGAGTGAGATTTGAAAGTGTAATGTAACATTGTAACTTGTTTTGACGTGATTTTCAACCGGCAGTGAAAAAAACGTGTTTTTCAATATGTTTTGCTGAGTAAAAAATATCAAAAATGGTATGCAATATTAACCTCATAAACTAATTTATGAATTATCGTTTTAAATACAAGTAATGTTTTTATTTTTACTTTTACAAGTGAATCTTTGTTTTGTGAGGTTATGTTCACGTATACAACTGTCAAAAAAGTGATTAGAATTAAAAAAAAGAACTTTGTAATTACAAGTTATAAAAAAAACTAGTAATATCATAGTAGAAATTTTTGTTGTTTTTTTTTTCAGCTGCGATCATCGGCGCCAAGTCAAATTGGCAAAAGACCCTTGGTGGAAATTTCAAATGCAGAAGCTTCACCGAGAATTTTCAAAACGATTCAGGATCGTTTGAGTATACCGACAAAAAGATCGAGAAGGTCAGAAAATGAATTCACTATTCGAGAAAGCAAAGCTGTATTTTTGGAGGGAGCTGGCTTGAATGAAACCCAGGAAGCGATTTCTGAACACGTAACTGTTTTTTCCTGTTCGATCAATAATTTTGTTCTATTTACTTTCAAATTTATAATTTTCTAATTTTCAACTTAATCATTTTAAAGGAACAACGGATGAAAACAATTTTATGCAAACCTTTTAAAATTCCAATACCTGGATACGAGCTCTCTGGAAGAGTTTTGGGTCTCCGCTTGTCTGGACCAAGAAGATCCTTACATGATCCAGATGCACCGAATGCCTTGATTGTTTATGTCCCTCCTGAGTACACCAAACATGATTCAATGAAACTAAACGAGTATGTATTGTAGTTTTCATGTTCAATCATTTATCATTTTTGTGAACTCTTTCTATACTACAACGGTTTTTTCAAAATCTGTTGATAAAATAGGGTTTTTGCACTATCTAAACAAAAAAGTTTAGAATTTCTAATTATTATTTTCAGAAAAAGCTATTCTATTCATTCTTACATATAAAAAAAATTATTAATCCTCCTCCTCAGATGTGAAAACCAACATCGTGTTTTTTATAATAAATAATCTTTCCGTCTTTTCATTAATCATAAAATGTAAATGTACACTATCTTTCAAAAAACACTTTAATCAACAATTTTAAGTAATTATCATCATAGTTATGATACAAGTTTTCATACTTATAAGCCTCAGAAGAGATCCATTTGACACATATGTTGTAATTTGTTAGTGTATTGAAGATAACCATTTTTTTCCTATTATTATAATCAAGTGATTTTATTTCTAGTAAAGATAAATTGGTACACGTAGTTGTGGATCCTGTAGTGGGGAACATTTTGAGGCCTCATCAAAGAGAGGGAGTTAAATTCATGTACGAATGTGTGACCGGAAAACGCATTGAAAATGCTTACGGCTGTATCATGGCTGATGAAATGGGTTTGGGGAAAACTTTACAGTGCATAACTTTGTTATGGACACTCTTGAAGCAAGGTTTGTAAAGCAAGGTTCTATTACGCAAATCAAAAAGTGAAATGGTCAAATGTCAAATATATATGAATTAAATTTTAATTTTACAGGTCCTGAAGCCAAACCTTTGATTGATAAAGCAATAATCGTAGCTCCCAGTTCTTTAGTCAAAAATTGGTATAATGAAATATTCAAATGGCTGGGTAACAGAGTTAAACCCCTTGCTATTGACGGAGGAAGTAAAAATGAAATTGACCAGAAGTTGACAGGGTTCATGAAAACGTATGGTCGAAGATGTGCAAATCCGATTTTAATCATAAGCTATGAAACTTTCAGACTCCACTCGTATGTATTGCACAAAGATGAAGTTGGTCTTGTTCTGTGCGATGAAGGACACCGTTTGAAAAACTCAGAAAACCAAACGTACCAAGCTTTGATGGGCTTGCAAGCAAAACGACGAGTCCTTTTAAGTGGAACTCCCATTCAAAACGACCTGACGGAATATTTTTCGTTGGTGCATTTCGTCAACCAGGGACTTTTAGGAACAGCTCAGGTAATTTTGAGTTCATTATTTTCATTAATATGTTATAAAAATGAACATTGCTATAATTGATTTTAATTCTTTTTTACAGGAATTTCGTAAAAAATTTGAAATTCCAATTCTGAAAGGACAAGATGCTGGGGCATCTGATAGTGAAAGAAAGTTAGCCCAGGAAAGGCTGTCTGAGCTACTGTCTGTTGTCAACAGATGCATAATCAGAAGAACGAGTGCTCTTCTTTCCAAGTATTTGCCTATCAAGTATGAGTTAGTCGTATGCATAAAAATGACTGACTTACAAAAGAAACTTTACAAGAATTTCATTCAGAGTGACAGTGTCAGAAGATCAATTCAAGGTATGTACATTCATCTCTGCTGAAACTAAAAGTTCACTGCCTCATTAAGGTCATAACTTATGTACAAATTAACATAGTTCATTCATTTTATTGTCAATTTAATTTCTAGAAAAAGACAGTGGAACAGTAAAAAAAGGATCTGTTTCGGCATTGGCTGGAATCACTACTATGAAAAAAATGTGCAATCATCCTGATTTAGTTTATGATAAAATAATGGAAAATGCTGATGGCTTTGAAGGAGCAAGGAAACTTTTACCTGACAATTACAATCCAAAGTAAAGATTTTTAATGAACTTTAAGGTTTTTTCGAACCCGGAGTTACCGACATTGCAGATTTCTTTAATTAAAATTAACAATAGATTGTAAATTAATTTAACAAGAAGAGCGTGATTTTCCCACTTACTTTAAACATTCCTACACAGCAATAAAAATTGCATTTTTGTAAACAAAACATTTCTAGTTTTCGATGTGAAGATTATTCGTAGAAATCATTGTTTGTTTACATTCTTGAACGAAAACTGATTTTTATAGTGCTACAAATTCTCCCATTATTATATAACCGCGCTCTTCTCAGTATTTTGAAAAATAACAACTATCGAAATTTTTATGAACAAAGTTCTGAACTTTGTGACAGCAAATCTTATATATCACTTTAATGAATTCAATTAAAATGTGATGTAATAAAATAATTTCTTGTTCACAGGGAAGTTTTACCTGAAATGTCTGGAAAAGTGATGGTTCTCGATTGCCTTCTAGCATTGGTCAAATCAACTACAACGGACAAAATTGTGCTGGTCTCAAACTATACACAAACTTTGGACTTGTTTGAAAAGTTGTGTCACAAACGTGGCTATAAATATGTAAGATTGGATGGTACAATGAGTATTAAAAAGCGCGCCAAAGTCGTAGAAAACTTTAACAACCCGGATAATCCCGAGTTTATTTTCATGCTGAGTTCAAAAGCTGGAGGTTGCGGTTTGAATTTAATAGGCGCCAATCGGTTGGTGATGTTTGATCCGGACTGGAACCCTGCTAACGATGATCAGGCCATGGCTCGAGTCTGGAGAGATGGACAAAAAAAACCATGCTTTGTTTACCGATTTCTTTGTGTAAGAGTCATATTGAATTTTTTTTGCATTCATGCTTCAAGCGAATTCAAAATCTTAAGTTTCAAATTGTTATAATTTTGGATTATAGACTGGTTCAATTGAGGAAAAGATATTTCAAAGACAAGCACACAAAAAAGCGTTGAGTTCCGCTGTCGTTGATCAGGAAGAAGATGTAGCTAGACATTTCACAGCTGATGATCTCAGAGATTTATTTAAACTTGAGGAAAATACTGTATCAGATACTCATGATAAGTAAGTATAAAAGAAGTGAAAGTTTGTGTTTCTTTTGAACTTTAATTGGTTAATTTTTTATAAGTGAATTATTTATAAATTAATAATTCATTCATTCTTTAATTCATCAGACTAACGAAAGAATCAAAAGTTTTTTTTTTATTCGTGTATATTAAATATATTACTATATTTTTTAGGTTCAAATGCAAACGATGTGTGAACGGAGTGGAAATTAAATTGCCGCCAGAAAATTCTGACTGTACGTGTGATTTATCTGAATGGCGTCATTCTCATAATCCGAGGCACTTACCTGACATACCTTTGCGTCAGTGTTGGCCCAGTGGGATTTCTTTTGTCTTCCATCACCGATCAGCTGACTTGACCAAATCTGTCCCATCCGATTAAATACCACAAAAAAAGAAAAAAAAAAGAACAAAAAAAACAATTCACTGTGATAAACTAGATTAAGATTCGTCATCATTATCATACAAGAAACAGTATTTCATAAAACATTAATAAGGACGTTAGCATTTACCATAATTTATGAAAAAAATCACATTTCCAAATTAATCAGATCACATTGAAATTCATGTAAAATTAGTGTTGGAACGCAACATTTCAATGAAATTGTTAGATTCTGAAAAATCATAATATTCTTTGTTGTACTTTTGATTGATCCTATAAATTTTGATATCAAGTCATATAATTGCATATTTGTCAATTCTGACCTTGACGAGAGAAACAATGTTTCGTTTGAATTTTGCAATCACTTAACGCATCATAGCGTCATATTTTTTCCGAGAGCAAAGCACGCTTCGTTCGTTTTATGAAAGTTCATTGACACCATTCCCAACGTATCTATAATAACAAATTGCATATCTACTAGCAATAAATTTTTTACCCATTTGAACATTTCAATAAAACTGATTTAACTCTTCTTAATAAACAAAATTTGGTGGTCCATTTTTTAGTATTGAAAATTAAGTTGTTTGCATAAATAAATCTCAGATTTGAGAGTGAGGATTGGATTTACAAATCAAATTTTTGTTCAATATCAAACATATTGATCCAAGCTTCTACGACATGGGATACTTAGTTAGCAATTCGTATGCCTATAGATATGGATGAATAATCGTGGGAAATTCTAGATGAGTGTAAAGGTAAAGAACTTAACGATGAATCTCAATTCTTGATTTAGATAGATACTCATGCATGTGTTTTTCATAAAACATCATTCTAAATTTTTTACCAAAAACTTCAAAGAGTTAAACATTATTATTCAATTTTGTTTACTGAATCAAATTGGTGAAACAAAACGCCCGGTAAGTTTATGAGGTCAAAAAGATCGTTTGCAGTATCGGCACGAAGGAATGCTGATTACTTTCTAAACATCCTAGCACATGAGATACAAAAAAAGATGTTATATTAATAAACGCACAAAAAGTTTATAAATAGAAAACGGATTTTTTAATCAATCTCTCGTTTAACATTTCATATTTGTAGACGTATTCAATGTTTGGTGCATATTTTGATGACGTGTGCTCATAAAATAACCATATTCATTCAAGATGTTTCCAACACACAATTAATGAGATTGCTCAGACCCATATTGAATTTGAAAAAAAAATCATTCGATAGAACAACAGTTCTTAATATTTTTATTCAAAATATATTAATATTTTTAATCAACCGAGCAATTTAATCACAACTAACCCTTGCTGGGTTTATTTATGTGTTAAAATTAAAACAAAACTTGAGATTTTATTGAAAATTTAGCCTGTCTCTGAGCAATCACTACAAAGGTGTGTATGCGTGTCATATATGTATGAAATATGATTTCATACAAAACATTTTAAAAGCAATTTTTCAATCAATAAATGTTTTTAAATTTTTTCAATTAAAAAAAGTTAAAATAATAAAATCAATCAATATACGACTATCAACATTTTCACATTCATTTGTTGATAAATTTAATTGTATAAACAAATTAGCAATATAATATTGAAGGTATTATTCAAATTCAGATGAAGTACGATTAAACAACAAATAAATGTCTTATTTATTGAGATTGTACGAAAGCGAATGTAAACAACGAAAATTCGGCATTAATTTTGATCCATCAAAATTGGCCTCTTCATTGTCATCTCAAAACGAACAGATCGATGTTTTCAGGTTGCACCGTAGTGACGCGAGAAAGCGACAATCTCGAACAACGGAAATACGTCATTCGAAGCAGGGCGTGGGTCACGTGACAGAAGGGACGTTTTTGATTGGTCGTTGAGTCGCCCCACCGCTGTTTCAGCTGGGTTCCGACTGTGTGCGGACGCGTCGGATCGGTCAGAATAGTTCCAGATGTGGCCATGTTTAGTTATCTTTGAAGTTTTCGCTCGACTCATAAACTCAGCATTGATCAATCAGAGCTCAACAATTAACATTTTGAGAGCCGTATCAAGCACCAGCTACAGATCGTACGCAAACTGCGGCTTTAAAAAGCGTTCCATTGATCAGAGTAAAAAAAGAGAACACGAGAAAAAGAGAGAGAGAGAGAGGGGGGGGAGGAAGAATGAGACGGACGATGAACGGCGCAATAAGTTTAATTCGCGGTGACGAGATTCCGACGTGCTCGGCCTCTCGTCGATGAGACGTTTGACGAAAATCTTATGTCCTGTCTCTCTCGCTTGTCTCGGTAATCTCCGTGCCATTCTGCCGACCGAAAAAGTCAGGTACCGCGAGAGGTTTGGTCTCACATCCGTTAGGCTTTTTTTTTTTCGGACGTGCTCGCGGCCATCGACAAGACCGTAACGAGACGCGACATTTGCGCGCAAGCCCGCAAATTTTGACCATTTCTCGGGCTCACCCGAAACGACATTTCTTGCCCCCTAGTCCCTACCCCATGACACACAACAAAGACAGATTAAACGCACACATTGCGCTTTTTAAATGTTTAATTCCGTACGATCGTAAAGGCGGTCATTGGTAGTGGCACATGGTAATTCTCAATCGATCTCAGATCGAGCAAACAATAATGGCCCTCGAGAGTGTTTCCGCGGCCGAGTCTCTAATCCAAAGGTTTGCCTTATTTTTTATTCATCCAACGGACAAACTTACATTCATATTTCTTATTCTTTATTTTTGAACATTCTAACTATAGAGTTATATACGAAACATATCCTCGTTTATTTTTGTTTTTTTTTTGTTTTTTCTTTTTTTTTATTCATACTCTTTTGTTTATACAGACACAAGTTCATAGAACAAATTTTGTTTCAGAACTTATTTTCTTTCTATTTTTTTTATCTCTCGTCTTTACAACAGAGATAGACATTAACGCCCTGCGACGCACGTGCGACACGCATCATTCCCGGATTTCGGGCCACGCAAACAAAATGGCCGCTCCGGCAAGGTGAACTTTTACAATCGCGTTACATCACTTTTCAGATGACCCTGGCAAATCGTTTTTATTTTCTCAGTTGTTAATTTTCACCTACGAATTTTCTTCCCAATGACACATTCGACCTTGAATTTATCATTATTTTTGTTATTATTGTTTATCTGATCGGTTTATTTGGATGCTGAAAATTGCGGAAATACAAGAGCGCGATGATTAATCGTTGTTAAATATTGTTCGTCGCAGTGCGATAATGACTTCTTTACATACTCATGTCTAAGCGCACACTTACGCACACACAATCAATACACGCAAGGTTCCGTCTCATGGAAGAAAACGAAGGAGCAACAATGAAGACCAAACGTCAGTATGGTGTTTAAACAAACAATTATGATGATTATGATGATTATGATGATTATGATATGATACCACAGTGACCCAGTTGTAATTTGGACAATGGTAAGGTAACTTGATCTCATTTATCTAAACTGATTAACCCATTACCTGTCGAACATTCAAAGAATCGACTTTCTACATTTGTTTTTCTTTATTATTACTTGATATTTATTTGACTCATCAAAATTAAGAAATTTGACAATAATAATAGAATTTGTTTTGCAAACCAATTTTGTATTATTTTAAGTCTACCCGTTAGTAGAGCAACAAAAAATAATCTCAAGGAAATAAGAAGGAATATTAACAATTTGCTTGAACGCATCAACGCCAGGTAGTGGGTTAATTTCGAAAAAAGGGAAAACTGTTAGACGCGTTCCGACGATCAGGCAATTCAGTTATTATTATTATTATTATTATTATTATTATTATTATTTTTTAATGATTAGACTTGTCAGTGATAACGCAAATGGTTGCATAACTACTAACGCTTTTGGTTTAGGCCCAGGCAATTCTATTCGAATATGAACGAAATTATGAAAAGAATGAAAGTTTCATTTTCTTATGCATGGCAACCTTTCCTTCACTGGGAGAAATTTCTGTTTAGAAAGAAACGGTTCCAATGAATGAATTGTCATTAATTGAAAAACAAATGCAAATAAATTGTTGTTACTTTTGGTCATCATGATAAAATGGTTGAATGTTGAAAAGTGAATGTATTAAATATTATTATGAGATATGAATTCTGAATAACGAAGTGGGTAAATAATAACTTTCCCATTAACAAAATCTGTAATATGAGTTATTTTTATACTCTGGCATAGTGCAACTGGGCTACCAGTCAAACTAGCTAAGAATAATCGAATTGACAAGATTCTGAGGACAAGATAACTAAACCGTTTGTTCTAACATCAAAAAATACTGCCGTCATTCATTGATCCGCTTTTTATCGCTTTTTAGAAAAGGACAAGTTTAAATTTTTTTTTATCTTTTTTTTATTTTATTTTTACAATTGCCATAAATCAAAGTATACAGTTTCTTGATATTTTTTTTTAAAGAGAGAGAGAGAGAATGAGAGTTGTTTATTACTGACCTACTCAAATATAGAACTACCAAAACAAGGAAATATCAAAATTGAATGTTCAATAAATAATGAGTTATTCTTTTTTTATTTTATTTCATTGTTGAAAATGAAAGGATTTCTATCAATAATTTTTTTCTCTTAAAAAAAAAAAAAAAATATTATAAAAGAAAATTGTTGTTATTTGTTGAAACTGATATGAGATTGGATGAGATTCTATATAGGGTTGCCTGGACTGATCGATTGCGTGACAATTGGTTTGGTGAGGGGAGCGGTGGGGGAAGGCAGTGGGATCGTGAGTTCGAGGCAAGCTGCAAGAGTAGTACACCGAAGCTCCGTTTTTGTACTAGTAGACTTTCCAACTCATGGCACGCGTCCTTCGATAATCCACAGATGGAACATGACAAAACACTCGAACCCATGTTGTAGATCACCGAAAAAGTTTTATTCGTAGGGACAATTACAAATTTGATGCAAAATGTTATCGAGCGCTGAAAAACCAGAGTAATCATCGTAAATATATTAAATAATAAAATGAGCGTGACGGGAGCTTGGGTGAAGTTGAATCGAGGCATGCTCTTTGTTCAAATGTCGAGATCGAACATCAAACAATTGTGCAATCAGTTGAATTTGTTTTTTTTTTTATGAATCACCAAATTGGAGCAACTTCACCGAAGCTTTCGTTCTTATTTTTATTGATGATTCAGAGAGATTGCGAAAGTGAAAGCCATATAAATTATTTTTTATTTGAAATTGGTTTTGTTTAAACGAGCATTTAATAGTTGTTTATTATCAAGTTAATTAGGTTAACGCCCGATGTAAGACTTAATGAGTTGCTGCTCGTAATGGAATTTTTTTTGGTCAAATTTCTGTAATTGGCTTTGTGTGAACGATCCATGTTCAATTAGATATCAATTTTTATTTATTTCAAGTTGAATATTAAATTTGTGCATTTACGTGCTGCCCTCTGGTTATGTAACTTTTTTTGCATTACGTAAGTTAACATTAAAAAGTTTTCGACTTTCTTCAATGAAATTATCAAAATTAATTAGCTCAAGATAAATATTTGTTCAACGTTACAAATTTTGCTTCTGAATAATTGAAAATTGCGGTTCCACGATGACTCATCATTTCGTACTAACGTGAATGATGAATCAAAAGTATTATATCATAATATATATATCATCATAATACTGGTATAAGAAATATATATATATAAAACATGATGAACAAAGTGTCAAATTGACCACATCAAATTATACTTTTAGACAAATTAATACTATACTGACTTGATAAAGACTATTCGTTTATCATCGACACATTTTTACTAACAAAAATTCTACAATTAGTTGTCCATTGGTTTTCAATTAAATTGCAAATTTTACGAATGAATGGAAAATGAAGAAATATGTTGTTTAAATTGTAGCAAAAGTACGATTGATGAAGATGATCTGGAGGACGGAGAGATTCCGTCCGACGAGGATGATGATACGCCGGTGCCAGAGCCGCCGAAAGCTGAACCCGAGCCACCGAAATTATCAAAGTTGTCGGAACAAAAGAGTAAAGGCTCATCCGATAAGTTTAAAGGCAGCAACAGCAATAATAAAAAGTCTTCCCAGTCAAATCATGATCGAGGGAGCAAGTTCAAGCCATCTGAGGATTGGGCTGGAGATGTCGAGAAGCAATTAAAAGCAGCCCTCGAAGAGGACAAGAATAAAAAAAATCAGGACAAGTCCAACACGAACAACAAAAACAACAAACGTGACAAGAACAGAAAGAGATTTAGAGATGATAAAGATGAAGAGAGGAGCAATAAGGATGATCGTAATAAGGTTTGTGTTAAATTGGACTTTTGGCTGGTTCAAATTTATAGAAATTTGAGTTGTTATAATGTTGATTTGAATTTTTTTGTAGAGGAGAAGGCTCAGCGATGAAGAGAATAATGATGACGATGATGAGATGCTTTTCGTTCGAGGAGCTTCCCCTGTGCGAAAAGAGTTACACGATAACAGCCCGCCGTCATCTAGAAAAAGCATTGATCGTGATAACTCGAGTAATTCCGATTATGAAGACCGTCCAAGTCGACATAACAGAGATAATGATAGAAAAGTCAACAATACTAGAGGTAGAAATATAAATTGATTCATTTTCAGCATAAATTGAGGAATATTTTTGAACAAATTTTACATTTTTATTGTGTGATTTTAGGGAGACGAGGAAACTCAGGAGGAAACGCTGCTAGCGGAGGAAACAATAATAAAAATGAACGAGGGAACAAAAACAAAAATCGAAATCAGTCGCGAAATGAACGGAATACACGGAGAGTTCAAGCTTGCGCTGAACAAGATCCTGATGCAATTTGTGTATATTATATGCAGGGCAAGTGTCATCGGGGCGATGATTGTCCGTTTTCACACAATGCATTGCCGCCGAGAAAAATGGAATTGTGTAAATTTTATCTCATGGACTGTTGTGCAAAAAGGGACAAGTGCCTTTACATGCACCACGACTTTCCATGCAAATTTTTTCATACTGGACTGAAATGCTCCCAAGGAGAGAACTGCAAGTTTTCTCACGAACCATTAAATGAACAGGTAATTTGAATTTTAAACAGTTTTGAAGAACTCAAGATTAAATTCGTTGTTTCACTTTTCATATTGTGTTGTTTCAGGTAAAAAATATTCTGTTGAAACATTTGGAAACTGCACCGAAAGAAATTCTCGGTAATTTTCCGCGACTCAGTAGAGAGGGAGCTATGTTGATGATCAGTAATACAGAGAAAAGCTTAGCTCAAGGCCACGAACCCAATACCAAAATTCCGAGTTTACTTGAAATGTCAACGAGCCTCATAACTCCCAAGATTGAGGAGAAAGAAGGAGAAGGTAATGTTTAATTGACTCAATACAATATTGAATAAGGGTTGTAAAAATTGCATGTTATATTAAATAAATATCCTTTTCTTTTTCATTAGCATCAAATTCGGAAAATCAAGCAGGAAAGAAAGATCGTAAACATTCGGGAAAGAAAACCAGATGGGGTTCAGATGATGATAGGGTACCGTATGAGGAAATATTGTTGCTGCAGGCTCGGAGTCAATTCAGACTGCCGGCACCGAATGCAGCTTCAGGGTTGAACGCTCAAGATCAAAATCAGTCTCAGGGTACGGTACCACAACCTGTTTCTTTAGACTATTACACTGAAGCCAACTCCAATGAAAAATCTGAAGTCAAAGAAGAGAAAAGTGACACGAGCTTGGTAAATAATATTTTGAATCGAAGAATAAAAAATTTTGATTTTCGAGTCGCTTAATTAATCGCTTACATTATGTTACAGACTAAATTCAATGCAAAAGATTGTGATCTGAGACAGTTACTGTCAAATGCAAACAAACGTCCAAAAGTTGTTAGCATTGCAGACGAAATTGCACACTTAACCAAGATCAAACAGGAAGAAGAAAGTGATAGAGATGAAGAGACTGATTTGGTAATCGAGATGCCTGCTGAAGAAGAAGATCATGATAAAGAGAAAGAAAAAGATTCGGCACAGTGTGATGGTAAATTGACTCTTGTTGAAAATAATAAATAATACTATAGAAATAATAATCCCTAAATAATAATTGCATTGAATGAGTCGCATTAAACAATTTTTTTCTTACAGATCATACGAATAATTCAATTCCACAAATCAAGACAGAAACAGCTGATCCACCTCCTAACATGCCAAAGGCAGCCCAAGAGCTGTTTATGAGGATTCAGCAACAACAGAGAGCGGCTACGGATAGTTTTAAAAATCTTGAAAACGATGTCGAGGATAGTGGTAATCCAGATGACAATTGGTACTCGGATGATGACGATGATGATGACGATGACGACGAAGATGGTAATCTCCAGATCGTCATCAACGATCCACAGAAAGATAAGAATCCAAGTTCAGAAGATTTGGAAGAAGCTGATTTGAAAGTAGAACCAAAACCTGCTGAAATCCCACAGCCTGCAATGATTGTGGATAAACTTGGGGACCTTAGTAAAATTGATATCAGTGCAGAAGTTTCTAAGCTGCTGTCGTCTATCAAAGCTCATAGTTCGAAAAACAATTCACCTTCGTCAAAGAAGGAACCAGAGCCAGTGAAAACTGAGAGGGAGGAAGAAAGTCTGCCTCATCCATCAATACCGAGTATAAAAATGGAAAATGAAGTCACTAGTCCTGGTAGATCTCCACCAAATGTAACAAGCAGAGATCCAAGAGAATCAAGGGACCCACGAATGAGTAGAGATCCAAGGGAGCCCAGAGAATCGAGGGATCCACGAGACCCAAGGGAGTTAAGAGAATCACGAGACCCGAGAGATCCCAGACAAAGGGATCCCAGACAAAGGGAGGAGTCGAAAAATTCGCCCATTAAGAGTGAGCCGAAAGATTCGCCAAGGTAATTGAAAAAGAAAAAAAAATTATTATTGCAAAATACTTTTGAAACATAATTCAGAAACAAATATTTTTGATTGTTCAGGTATCACAGGCCCGAGACCAGTATCTATGCCTCCGGTATCACCTCCCTGGACGGCACAGTAGACACTGATCTGCGCAAACGAATCGACCAAGATCACCGTCGCAAAGACCTGGACTTGCGTCAATGTTTTTCGTCTGAATTTGGCGACACCGACCTACGACTCGCAAGCTTCCCAGACACGCCATCTGGCGGTAAGTCCGACGTGGATTTGCGTCAGATGTTAAGTCTACCCTTTAAACCAGCACCTTCTCATATGCCTTGTACGGAGATAGACGGAAGTATCGCAAGTCATCCTCCGATGCCTTATAAGGTCTTCCTCTGTGACATTCCGAGACCGGATTACACCGGGCTCAAATTATCGCGCAACGATCCGCAAGTGAAAAACGATCCTCGCCTGCGAAAGATCTTCCGCATAAGCAAAACCGAGATAGCAGATTCGCCGATGTCGCCGCCGCCAGTTAAGATGTGTGATACTCCGAAATCACCCCCCCTGATACGTATGGACCCACGACGCAAGGCCCACGAGGTTGCGATGAACTCGATGCCAGCTCAGATGGGACCACCGCAGGGTCCACAACAGGCTATGAACATGCACATGCCACCGAATTGCGATATGCCACCGATGGGTATGGGTCCTTCTGGATACATACCCGGTCCTAATCCGCCGATGATGATGGGTCCTGGAAATATGATGGGTCCCATGGGCCCGTCCCATCCTATGATGGGTCCACCTATCAACAATATGGGTGGAATGAACAACATGGGAAATATGGGCAACATGGGTCCCATGGGCCCGCCGCCTCCTATGCAGATGAACTTTGACCCGCGATACAACCAGCGAAATGGTGGACCTGGACTTTTGGGTCCAGCTCCTGGACCCATGTCTGGCTATAATCAAGATATGGGTGGTTACGATAACCAAGGTTTCCCTCCACCGAACAATTTTGGCCCTAACTATGGTCCAAATGAACCTCCGATGAGGTCAAATTATGGTCCTAATGGGCCCGATGCAAACTACGGTGGAAACTCCGACTGGAACGGTCCAAGTCAAAATAGAAGAGGTGGAGGCAACAGGATCAGGAGACGAAGAATCAAGGGAATGGGTAACAGCAGAGGGCAGAGATCGCCATCTTGAATCCATTCTTAAGAGTTGATTTGAAAATTGGTTCTAGATTTTTACCCATTACAAACGTGTTGGAACAGGGGTTTTCTTAACTTGATATATAGTTTCTTTAAAATTCAATTTGTTTTTTCTCATTTTTTTATACAAGATGATGCTTGTAAGTGTAAATATTATGTGCGAAAGGATTTGTATTATTATGAAAATTCATGTGAAAAGTCGAGAAAAAGAGATATGACTTTTTACACCAACGACTTTTTTTGTTCACGATAAAGATTTAGACGGGCTCTCATTTCGTGGTTGTTCTGCAAACCGAACAGTTCAGAGTCATTTTATCTACGATTTATATTATCGGAAGTGGGGAACTTTTGCACAAACTTTGTACGTTCGGTTGTAAGGTGTTCATCGTATGACTTCTACCGATCGTTTTTGTAAATTTATCAGAGAATGTTTTAGTGACTCGCGTGTATCCTCGACTGTTTGTCGGTTCGTTATTGTTATAAAGATACAAGAGATCGTTAAAAAAGTTTGTAAATATGTAAAAAAAAGTGATTACAAATTAACTTTGAATCGTGAATATGTTTACATCATTTTGACTGGCAGCGTATTGTTGATGCCCAGTCGCGTTGACTCTGATATTTATTTATTTTTTTTTTTTTTTTTTTTTTTTTTAATAAATGAATAATGCAAAATTCGATCCAAGTACAAAATTGTGATGGATGAAAGATATTTCTAGATAAGTCGATATGCATAATAGGATGAAACGTATTGGTTGGAAATCGTGACAGCGAACCAGCTATATTACTTATTTATATATTACTTAAATAATGGCACTTGTGATCAAGCGATGAATCGTTGATCTCATTGTAAATAGACAATCGAGAGCAATAGAGAATTGCGAGAAATAGATCAATTTGTACATTCAAAAATTACGTCGCAAATGTAACATTAGCCTTATTTGCACTTAGGCTTTTGAATATGTACGAATGTTAATACTACTTCCATTATGAATTTGTTACCGTGAAGGAAAAATTCAATCTAATAAAAACATGTTTCATTCAATTTCACTATTTGAATATGTCTTTTCATTCCACAACGCAGAAGTTTGTTAATCTTATTCTTTTATGGTACCGGTTAACATAAAAACTTATCATTGCCATTTACACTATATAGTTTTTATTTATTTAATTTATCACTCAACTATTTATTTTGCATTATAGAAATTAACCAACTTCTGCCGTTTATTTTTTATAAAGTAACATGGATCATGTACATTGTTAAATTTATGACTGGTACTGAATGTTGAAAATGCTTTATATAGAATTAAATATAGTTATATTGATCTTATAATTTATTAAAAATCTTATTTTTGTTATATTTTCATTACACTATATTTAAGATCTATATTGTACATAAAAAATGGGCTTTGACATCAAATTATTTTGTCAATTGTACTTCTCAGTTTTTGTCTTCCATGCATTTTCTTTTATATGCATAAATTTCAAAATATATTCGTTTACTTGCTTTATTCTTTTGTTCAAGGCGAAATTCATTGATACATTAATGAATCGGAAAAAATTACAAATAATGTTGTTGTTTGCAAAAATTAAAAAATTGATTAGAATGACATCGACGTTTCATTTTGATAAACATAAAAATGATCAATAAAAATGTTATCTTACCAAGTATATGAAAAAAATGTTCTAAATTGATTTTCAACTAGAGACATTGCTTGCCAAACTCGTATAAGATATTCTTATAAGTATTTAAAAATTATAAGAAAAAAAATGCTCATTACGAATATATTTTGTAGATATTAAATGTAAAAATGCGCATCGCCAAAAGATTGGCATTAAATAAAAATTTTATACCAAAATTATTAAAAAATCGTGCTTTCATTTTGATATACCAATACTGAAGCCTCAATTACCAACTGATTATTTTATTACTTTAATGTATTACAGAGCTGAGCGGATCTGCTCGGATCTTTGACAAGTCTATTGTAGAATCCATCTCTTCATCCAATTCTCCAACTACCACTCTAAAACAAAAAAAAATCAGTTTTTATACTAAACTTTTTTTTATTACAATTTTTGATCCAAAAAAAATCATTTATAACCAAATTTGTAACGCAGAATTGATCAATGCGGCTAAATTTAAATTGTTGAAAGAAACTTACACATTATCTCCCCGAATAATATGAAGTCCCAAGACAACTTGCTCTACACCCTGTGTTGTACTGTAAACTCGCTCATGCGACTCGTCAAGTATCAAGTTTATCGTTTGATCGAAACCTTTGAGTGTTCCCTGAAAATTGTTTAATCAATAAGTCCATATGCTTTTATTCAATTTGATAATTTAGTATACTCACGATGAAATTGCGCCCATCCGACGTAATTATGGAAACGGTATCTATTGCCATGTTAGGAAAAAGAAACTCAATTGCTTAAAGTAATTCATGCATTCAAATTTATTTCTGTTCTTTTAAAAAGGATACGATTCACGTAACTCTCCAACCCGGATGCCATTCTTAAAAACGAATTAAACAATTATAGTAAACTGTAATGCTTGCTGTGTTCAGGTTAGGTTTCGACGACAACAATAACACAACAAAATCCACAAGCCGCGTTTACACGTGTCCAACATACAGAAAAGCCGGCAATAATATAAATAGAAAAAATTTTTTAACATACAAAATAATTATTGATATTTATTATTTGCAGTTGTTTTTGTTTTTTCCAATCAATTGAATTTAAATGAACAATTTATTCCGTCTGAAAAAATAAGGAAGACATGTTTTATTTTTTTCTTTTTTTTGGGGGAAAATGAAAAGTTTTGAATTTGCGTATTATACTTTTAATGTCCATAGAAAAAAGTGTGAAAGTTTTTATGACAATTTTACAAATTTCCTAAACTTTACCAAAACACAAAATTCATCTTTTAGGTGTCGTGATCGAATAGCATTTTGCACTGTTACCTTAATTGTAAAACTATATCATCAACTCCTATGTTTGAAATTGAACTCACAAATTTTAAAATAGGATTTGTGCTCGAAAGGCATTATTTTTTTAAATCAAAAAAGTATAGAGATTTCAATATACTTTAAACGTCAAAATTGTTCTTCTGGTTTTAACAAATAATTTTGCTACTTAGAGTTATATTGAAATCGAAACATTTTCTCAATACTTTTATTGATTTGGAAAAAAGCTGTCCGAACGCAAGTCTCAGTTTTTATAATTCGCGTGCTCAAATCATATTGTCAAATGAAATTCAAATTTACAATGTTTTTTGTAACTAATACGAATTAGTTATACCTAAATTCGGGTCCCGTGCGATTTTTATACAATTTACATACATGTTGATAATAATATACAAATCGCAAAGCCGTATCCGTAAATAAATGAAAATTAAAAAATGAAACGAAAAAAAAAATGTTTACAAAACCTACGTACAAAAAAAATGAAAATTATTTCTATCGATCATACATAAAATTAAAAGTAATTTCGAATAAATTACAAAGATAAATTTACAATTATAAAATACGTTTCATGATGTTCATTGCATTTCAATACTGACTAAAGAATGTTATCTTGTAAATTGAAGGAAACAAAAAGGTTCTTTTGACTATTTATATTGTAAAAACGAATATCTCTTCACCATGTTTGATATTTTTGAATCACAGAAATACACTTCAGCCTTCTTAAATCCTATACATCTTTTTCCACTCAAAATGTAAAATAAAATTAAAAATTTAATACAAATTGAAGTTTCTAATTTTATTTTGTTCAGCTAAAAGTTATTTTGAATGTTTTCCTGGTTCAATGAATTTTATGTGATTTTAGGAAGACCCAAGTGTAATATCTTTTGCACATTTGTCAACGTTTAAATATAACTCATTCATATATTTAAACGTAGTCAAATTTGAAAGACATTCGTGCACATGTCCAACGCCTATTTACAACATTAACTTTCGTTCATAGCAAAAACATTTACGCAGACACAAACTCGAGTTTAAACAAAGCAATCCAGTAAAACTGGAAATAAATTTAAGGGAAAGTATATATAAAAAAAGAAATGAAATGTTACAAGGGGGAGTATGAGATTGAGAAATATAATGTAAAAAAGACAAAATGCGTGAAAGTATTGATCGAAAAGTGTAATTCTAACGGCGCTTCCTTCAGGTGGACAAATAGAGCCGGTGATAGTCGTTCGCACCAAATGCACAATTGCACTTCGGGCACTTGCGCTGGCGCGTTTCGTAGCGTGTTCGCAGACAGTCCCAACAGAACACGTGGAAGCACTTGGTAAGGACGGCGTCCTTTCTTTTGACTTTGCAAGACGGGCACGTTAATGTTTCCTTGTACTCTCGTAGCTCTTCTGCCATCACCTCGTCCAAAGTCTCAGCTAATTCTATCTTCTTCATTCGTTCCACCTTTCTTCTTAGTTGAGCTATTTCTTCCTACAATTGAAACAAAAATCGTCTCATTCTTTGTTTACCTTCCTTTGAGTCAACATTTCTTTTTCACCATAACTTACTTGAAGTCTTTTAGTTTTGTATGCTTCTGCCTCTAAGGAACTTGTTTTCTCAGCTACAACTTGTTGAGCTTCTTTCATCTGAGAGTGATATTTTTCTGAAATTAAAAAGAGAAAAGGATGAAATTAATGATACAAAACAAAATTTGTAAAAAGCTGAGCTAAATGTATTCAATTTGCAAACCTAAATGAAGTTTGAGATCCGCTGCAGACTGTGCACTTTCGATAGCTTTCCTCTTGTGCATCTCCATTGCTTGTTGCCTTAGTGCCAATTCTTTTTCAACAGTAGCCAACGAGTTTTGAAGCAACCGTTCTTTTTCCTCGAGTTTACGGACCACCATATTAGCAGCCTCGACCTGAGTCGTAAGCGTGGACACTTGCTCCTTGAGGACATCTTTCTCCTCGCGAGCGAGCTTGTGCAGTTGATTACTCTTGATCCGTTCGGTCATAAGCTTGAAGTTAGCATCGTCCTTCTCGCGCAGCTGCTGAATCAGTCTTGAATTTTGTTCTTGCATGTCCTCGAACGCTTGGCCGGTTACTTCCATCTCGTTCAGCAAGGCTTCTTCTTCCTGTAACCAGTTATAAGTCTGTTCAGCGTTACACTCCCGTTCGAATTTACATCGACCATCACCGCATTCTTGTCAGTTGATTTGACATATATCTCAGTTTTATATCATTTCATTCTAAAGTTAGTCGTTAGTGATTTATGTATGATGTAATTAGATTTAAACTTGTCACGAGTCGTATGAACAGTTAGTCGTTAGTAATTCATGTTAGTCGTGGATTGAATGAAGTTAGAATCGAACATGTCATGAGTATTTTGCGAGGAATCAATCAATTTCAACATACCTGCTTTTGAGAAGCCACCTGCCTTTGTAAAGCATAAGCCTGTTCTTCTAATTTTTTTATCTTTATCTGCGCGTCTTCGTCTGCAAGTTTTTTCCTTTCCTCGCGTTTACTTTCCTGTAATAAAGCAATCTTACAAATAAATTTTCAACTACCATCTCTAACAATGTCCCTTGGGTGTAGTTTTGATTGTGCACATACAAATTCAATTAAAAATGAAGTCTAAAAAAGTAGAAAAATCTTTTAGAATTAGATTAGTGAAAAAAGCTCAATAATACCTGTAGTTTTTTCAATTGTTGTCTAAGTTCTTCAACCTCTGCTCTTGTTTTTCTTTCAGCGGCCATCAACATCACTTTGTCTCTTTGCTCTTTTCCTACACCTTTGTACATGTCGAGGAGTAGTTTCATTTCTTTCGATTCATTGACTGCTTTCCTACAAAAAAAAAAAAAAAAAAAAAAAAAAAAAAAAAAAAAAAAAAAAAAAAAAAAAAAAAAAAAAAAAAAAAAAAAAAATATGAAGTTTGTCTTAAAAAGTTGCAATTATTTTTTTATTAGATGTTGATACAAAAAGAAAAGATCAATTACTTTAGCTGAGCCCTGAGTTCTCTCACGTATTCTGGTTCTGCATTTTTGGCATCTTTTGTGCGATGAGCAGGATCTCTATGCTCCATTTTCACGGCTTCTTTTTTATTCTCTTTCTCTCTTTTAATGTCTTTCTCCTTTTTCACTGCTTGGCAATTCGCTGTGCCATCAGCTGCAACTTTGTTTTCTCCCTCACCAACATCGATTGCTTCTACTTCTTCCTCTCCCTCTCGTTTTATAACAATACCACTTTCTTCTTTTACCTTGATAAAAAAATAATTATTATTCTAGCGTTTCGATTTTAAAATACTAATAGGTTAACTGATGTACGAATTATCGATTTACCTGAGTAGAACCTGGCAACGAATTGGACGTATCCTCTTCTTTGCCACTTCCGTCGGAATTGTTTCCCTCTTTATTTTCTTGTGCCATTTGCTGTCCCAATTTAACTGTGAGCTCTTGTATCTCTTTTTTCAACTGATTAGAACAAAATTTATTGAAATCGTTTAATCCGAAACGTTAATTACTCAAAAAAAAGGTTATTAGAACGTTTAATAAATTTGTTGATCTTACCCGCGGTATTTCAGTTGATGATTCTTTATATTTACGCTTGTATCTTTGCACTTCGCCTTTCAGTTGATTGTTGTGGTTCTGCAAAGATGTTATTAAGTGTCTCATTTCCCTATTTATTGGTCCAGTTTGTTCGTTCGCAGCCAAATTTTGTTCAAACTCTATTCGAAGCATCTCGTACTCCTTTCTTAACTGTGCAAGAACATCCTCCAGTTGAATACATTCACCACGCAATTTTTTCTGAGCCATCAACTCCTCGCTCTGTAACAGACGTTAATTTTTATTCTTGTTGATACAAGGAAAATTTATTTACATAATTTAAATTTACCTCCATCATTTCGATATGACGTAAATGAGCATTTTTACTGGACTGTATCTGTTGTCTCGCTTCGTCTAACTGAGTTTTCAGTTGCATGGACTCGTTATATAATACAGAAAATTGTGATTGCAAACACTTGTATTCGGTTGTTTCCACGATCACGGATTCTGGTAACTGTCGAATCTATAAAAATTATGATTTAAAAAATTATTATAACGTTAGTAAGGAATGATAACAATGACAAGAATGAAAAAATCAAAAAAACTCACATCCATCTTCAATTTTTCTACTTCTTTCAAAGCATCACGGTGTTGTTGATGGAGCTTATCTAATTCTTGTAGTCTATTATTTGCGAGTTCCCGAGTTTCTTCCAACTCTCTTTGCAAATCATCAAGCTGAAATTAATACAAAATTTCATGATTGTTCACTTTTGATCATAATGAAGATAAAAGGAGACCGTAAAGAAAATTGAATTACCTTCGTTTGAGAGACACTAGAGGTAACAATTGCATTGGGCTTGTTCGTCCCTTTGTCGTCATTTCCATGAATTTGTTGGAAAGCTTTTAACTTTTCGATCGCTTCACCCAAGTGATGCTCGAGTTTATCATTTCTCGCGCGAACTTTGTTCAACTCATATTGCAAATCATCGACTTGGTTTCTCAATTCAGCTGACAGAGTGTCTTTGCCTGTGATCGTGTCTTGCAGTTCGGACATCTGTGATGATATCAATATTGATTAAATTTAAATTCAACTTAATTTGTAAATTTACGATCAATAAGATAAAATCTTTACCTTTAAAGAAATCGTGTGATACTTTTCATGCAGCTGTATATTCGAAGCTAAAAGATTCCGGTTTTCTTGTTGTAAGTCCGCGTTTGCTTTTCTAACAACTTCATCTATATTTGGAACATCCTCTGCAAAAAGAATTGAACATTGGCTATTTTGTATACATTCAATTCAATTCAATTCAATTCAATCAAAGTTATAAATGCAAATTTTACCTCCTTCAAACTTTTGACTCTTCAAAGCCATGGTGATTTTTTCATTCCTTTGAGAGAGCCGATCAAAAGCCTGCACAACTTTGGAAACTGCACGTTTTGAAACTTGTACCCGATTGGCCAACTTGTCATCCAACTCTTCCTTATCCCAGGACGACAGTTGCATGAGAAAAGATGTTGTTGCCTCACTTTCATCTGAAGCGGAAAATTGATTAGTTACGAAATTTCTTTGTAAAACTGATGCTAATAATAATAAATGGCATACTTTTATTTTCAGATTCATCTGCAGTTTCAGCGTCGAATCGTTGGAGCAAAACTCTGATGTCCTCGTTCAACTGGTTCCAGTAACGATTGACAACATTGAGTACAGCATCGTCTTGGGTTTGTCTCTTTTCCAATTGTTCTATCCTTTGACGAAGCTCTGCTTCCATTCGATGACGCTGTTCCAGTCTCTATATATATTGTAAAAAAATCGAAACATAACACAAATAACAAGTTTGATTAATGCGTTCAATTTGTCTTTGTTTCAAATATTCCAAAAAGTTATACCGAATGAAGTTATAATCAAGTGTCATTTACAGGGTAGACAAATAAACAATCGTAAAATGTGAGACATGAAAATTGATCCATCGAATTCAATTGGGCAGTAACATCAACGAATCAATTTTATACGCGAAAAGGGAGCGCTCACAATTAGAAGTAAGCATTGATGCAAAACGTTGGGTCATTTTATACCTGAGCCAATTTTTTGTTCTGGAATTGAAGGACCTTCATGTCCATCTCCTCTAAGGTGGAAATAGGCCCGATGAGAATCGGCTCGAATTGTACTTTTTTGATAGGGGGCTGGGAGCCTGAATCGGCGCTGTCTGCCGGTCGTTTTGACATCTTGCTGACTCGGCGCGCTCCTGAAACTAGTGATACTAAAATAATCTCGCTTTGTTATTGATCATCTCGAGAGACAGCCGCATACGAACCTTGGCGAGTGAATAAGCGCGCAACTCGCGTTCCACCGGTGTTTCCTCTGGCCTGTGCAAAAAGACCCTCACATCCTCCAACGGCTTGGCGTCCCCGGGATAAACTGGCGTGCGCTCAAAACCAGGCGCTTCTTTACATTTTAAAGTCCGCCTGTTCTATCCCAGCTCGCTCTGCCAACGGAAGACGCCATTGCATCTCTGCCGAGCGTTGCGTACGCGGCATTAGCGGCGCGACCGCTGCAGAGAGAGAGAGAGAGAAAGAGACAACATACTATCATCACGCGCTGCACACGCGAAACATTACTGCCATCTACAGCCGATCCATCGCATCCGCTATTTCAAAAAGACTCAATTCATTTTTATTTTCACTCATATCAAGTTTTTTGAACAATTTATTATATCATGGCATTTCGGATTACACGAAATATCGTTTCAATTTTGACAAGTATTTTTGTATCAGGGATCAACATTTGTTTCGTATTTATTATACCTAGCTTTGTATAATCTGAGTAGTTTATATAAAATGAAGATCCCCATAGAAACCATAAGTGCACCATAATAAAAAGGTTTATATAGATCAAACAAATATTTCGCATGTAGACAGGCAAGGTCGCGTATGAAAGATATCAGGTAAAGCGTCAAATTCGATTAATATTTTTGCAAACAACGGACCAACTCAAAAAGCGAAAAAAAAAAATGTCTGACGAGTCCCGATGGCAAACAAATACAATGATATCATTTGAACCTCCAAAAACCAACAAAAATCACACTTTGAAAGATTGGATTCTAGATAACAAATGCAGGTATACAATTTTATATCGCACTCAGCATATTTTTATGAATACTACAATTTATTTTATTTTTATAAATATTTTCATTCATTTCATACAATATAAAGTGATAATTTTGAAAAAGTTAACAGTTTTTTTTCTCATCGTAATCGGAACAACATTTTTTCAATCTGTTTTTATCGTCTATTCGTTTCTTAAAGATAAAACTTATAAAATAAATATTTTCAAAGTAAAAAATAATTGTATTGTGTTCATAGTGGCAGTTTTCATGAAACAATGATAATCAAAAGCGTTTTGTGGTGACCATGACAGAGAAATCAGTCAGAGATAAAAAATTTCCACGAGATTTCATTGATAATAACAAAAAATAGTCCTTAATCGATGGATTTAGAAAAACAATATTAATGAAATGACAGTTTTGCAAAATATAAGGACAAATTTTTCTCTACAAAATTTCGCCTTTAATCGGCGGTGATAAATTGTATTTAAAAAAAAACCGAATGATCAAGGACTGATCATAAATCTATTATTTTTAGAGTATTTCCCTGGCGTTAATCGTGATCACCACAAAAAAGTTTTAATAAAATTTATTTTATAAATTATATCTTTGAGAAACGAATAGATAAAAACAGATATTTTCTACATTTCGATGGCTGTAAAGAAGAAATATTATTTCAGGTTTGAATCTTCAGTGGGTTTACAACACTTAGCTGATAATCTGATAGCAAAATGCGATCAGATTCAAGACATTGCTATCGAAGTTATTAAATTGAATAAAAAAGAGACTGAGCATTGCTTACAAGAAAAAATAAAAGATATTGAGTACCATAAAAATGAGATATCAGTGAAACAGGAGGAAGTGATTAAAGAACTGGATATTTTGGGAATTTACAAAAAGCGATTGTCAGAAACTTTGTCATCATTATCAAAAAATATTATTGATGTAGATGAAAAATGCTTAGAGCTGAGGTATGTTTGAATAAATAACAAAGAATTAATGTTTGCAATAATATAAACATATATATATATTATTTTTGTTTCATTTATTTTATAGGGAACATCGCAAGGGCATAGATTTGGTCAATGACGAGGTGAAAGAAGAACTATTGCGAGAAATCGCGATGGTTAAAGGAGTAATAGGATTGCTGACAAATGTTTTTGAAGAAACCAAGGAACGATATCGGAAACTCAAAGCAGCGTTGTATTTTTTAGAACGTGATCTACTGGAGAAGAATGAAAATTTGCAAAACAATCAATGTGCTTTGAATTTGCGAGACAGAGAATTAAATTTAAAATTTGCGAAAAAATTTGACTGTAATCAGTCGTATGTGTTGTACAACATTTTTTTACATAAGATTAATTTTTAAATATGAATTCTTAATTTTGATAGTTTCATTAATATTTTCAGTAATGCAACTTTAAAAGAATGGGAATACCAGACGGTGAAAAATTTAAACGATGTTATGAATGAAATAAAAAGTTCAAACTCACTGCGAGATCATATTGATATAATTATAAAAGATGCGGTCAACGATTTGCAAGTTCAAATAAATCAGACCAACGAGGCCTTTTCAAAAAGAATTGATGAAACTAAGAACGAGAAAACCAATTTAGAAAATTATCATGCAGAGGTATAAAAATTTAGTTCAATGAAAGGTGAAATATTTTTATCACGATTTAGAAGAAACAATTATAATGCATATGTCAAATTAAAATTTATAGATTTTAATCAAAGCAAACGAGATGGAGAAAAATATAAAAAATTTGGAAAAATCAATCGCTGACAAAGAAGGTTTTCGAGCTTTGGCTCAAACACGATTGAACACTCATTGCAAGCGCTCGAATTTGGAAAATGTTCGTGACCCTGTGCAGATGAATCTTGTCAAGGAAATTAGATATATGAATGAAATAGTCACGAAGTTACATCAAACGATTATTGAGGTAAGTAATTGAAATTTATCGTCAATTTAACAGCCAACTGTAAATATTTTATTAAACATTCAATTTTTTCAATTGTTTTAAAATAAATAATAACTGTTTAAAAATCTGGTTTCAGGCACAGGATTCACATCGTTTGTTGTTGAAGAAACAGATACAACTTGAGGAAGATATAAATATAAAAATAAACACATTGAAGATAGACGAAGTTGATTGCACAGCATTAAGGGCCACAATTGACATTCACGCTTATTGAACACAATTTCATACATGCTATATTTATTTACAATAGCTCGATCCATATAATTCTTAGTTAGCGAACATCTGACCAAGTTTTTTTTTCTGTGCCTCATTCTTTTCTTTAAGTGCCTTGGAAAAGGCATGTAATTCTTTTTCAACAGCACTTTTCAATTTTGGATCTAATTGTACGGCTCTGGATAAATCCGATATGGCTTCTTTTTCATTCCAAACACTGATGTGTGCTTTACCTCTGCGATAAAGAGCTTTCACGTTGTCTAAATTAATACAAATATATACAGATTTGCAGAATAGAAATAAAATAAGTAATTTAAGTAATAACAAATAGAATTATGATTAAGAATAATTTATCAATTTTGTTTAAATTATACCTGGATCACTTTTCAAGACTGTCGTGCAATGTTCAATCACAGCATAATAGTCTTTGCTCATAAGTTTACATTGTGCAAAATTTAAAAGCAATGGCATTTTCATGTCGTTCAGTTTGTTCCACTCGTCATCATTTGGCTTTTCTCTGAAAAAAATATTTTTATATTATTGAATTGATTTTGGGAACTCAAAGAGATTAATGGAATTTAATGGTCATCTTACGCAAGCATCAATTGCTCCAGTAAACCTATAGCTTGTGCGTAAACTTGTTCAGCTTTTTCATGATTTTGTTCGCGGAACAAGGTATTTCCTTTTTCCCTCATTGCTGGAATGTTATTGAGTTTTTCTTCTTCGGTCATTTGCCAAGATTCCTTTTCATATTCATGTGGCATAACAACTTTTAACAATTCTATGAAAACAATACAAAACTACATTAATCGTACATAAAAAAGTTATTGAAAGGACAAAATGTTACCAATTGTGAATTCTAGATCCTCAGGATTTCTCATGAGTTCATTTAAATCCTCGTAACCGATTCCTTCATTTTGTAAAATTGCACCGCAACAATGTGTGTTACGTTTTTCAGAAACCGGTTTTCCAACTTCTCGTAAAGTTTTTGATACAAATGGATATGAGGTGACAAGCTGTAAACAAAAGAATTGTAGTGGCGCAAACAATTATAAAAACATTATAATGCATATAATAAATACGTACACTTTTGTCGACCCTAAAACGAGCAATTTCATTAAGTGCCATTTTTTGCACAATTACTTCCCATACTTCAAGTTTAAATTTTTTACCTAACACTAGTTCCATTGGATTGCCTAAAACTTTACTGTCATCTATTATCGATTTGTCAGCATTACATTTTGTTGTTTGAAAATGGAACACTACCTGGAAAATCAATAATCTTTTAGACCACATAAACAATCAATGCGATTTCAAATGCTTACAAAGAGATGTTTTAAAATAATAATAATAAAGACAAGTCAGATCAAATAAATCATGTCATTTAGAAGAAATTATCATTTTTATGATATTTTTATTTTAATTAATTGTTCACATTTTTAAAACTAGACATTTACATTTACAACTTCAAATTCTTCAACGTCAAATTTCTAACCTCACCTCTTCAATAGAAACACTTTTAAAATAGTTATCAACAATTCGTGCACACAAAAATACATACTAATACAGATTCTTCTAAATGTATAATTCTATAACTTTATTTTTGTTTCATAAAATAAGTAATTTAAGTAATAACAAATAGAATCCTTACTTTTGTTCCTGGAACAAAATCAACTGTTTTTGTGCCATTATGAATAATTGTCTTAACAATTGGCTCTTTAGAAGACATTTTTTTGTAAGACTTAGATGAAACGAAGCAGCAATTTTTCGATCAACTCCTCACCGTATTCCGTGAAAAATAACATTGATTGCCATTCGGAAAAAAAACATTGACAGTGAACATATGTTAATCTTAAGGACCGTACCAAAGTAATCGGGAACCATGTTCTAAAAATGACCACTAAAATTTGATTTATAAATAATTTGTAAAATTTCCAAATTAACTATTTAATATTTTATATTAACTGTTTTGTAATCTCTCACAGATATAAATAATAAATAAAGTTCAGTATTATTTAAGGGAGAGGGGAGGGAGGAGGAAGTTTGTATATACTTAAAAAGGGGAATCGTTACAATAGGTACGTTATTTTCATGAAGTAACATATGATGACAAGTTAAAAAGTTCGATTCCCTTGCATTAAATCAAAATACTTTTTTTGTTCATCAACGTCTTACAATGAAGATTATTTTCTGACATCCAAATTCGTTTGAGTGATTGTATTTTATTCCAACTGTCACCGTGCTACAAAGGTAAATAAAAATTAACCGAGAAACGCATAATACTGCAATACTTTTTTCTGCTATCTGCTCGTGCGCTCAGTAAATTTTAGAGTTCTAAAAGGTCATCACGTGAGCATGTACTTTTAAAACAAGAAGAGGTAATAAAGTGATTGAGAAAATTATTTTTCTATCAAACCAATTGGTTATTACTTTATTATATTATTTTTAAACGTGTATATATAATATAAATAATATTGAATTTTTGTTTGCTATATAAAATTCAACATGATTATATATATATATATATATATATGTATATATTGAATATACAGATTACCGATTCTAAAATCAATGACATGTCAAAAATATTGTGAATAAAACTATTCTACAGTTTTGTAAATATTTTTATTTTGTAAAAATGGTTAAGTCTTCTCTGGGTTTTAGGTTACTTTTGGAGTAAACTTTTTGCCAACTGACTGTGGATATTTCTGCATTATTAGCATTATTTAAATAATATTGAACAAGGATGACATCATCTAGGAATGACGTTAATGTATCAAATGGATATTCAAAAGATGGTAAGATAGATATTGTCGTGATGTATTTATATTAGATATAACAAAATTATTTAAAGTGAATAACTAAACTATTTTTTGTGAATTTTTAATTTGTCTCTTACTTATACTTCAAAATACTTTTTGCACAATTTTTTAAATATATATATAACATTTTTTAACTATAAGTTTTTACTATTTTTATTTTTATTATTTTATTTACAATGATTATGAGTAATTTCTTGAATACAATTTGTTCAAATGTACAATTTGTTTATATTGTATGATCTTACGGAATTTTTTAAAATTTCGTAATAAAAAAATTGAGTATATTCATAAATTAATTTATTAGTTAAACTTCTGAATTCATTTAGCATAAATGTATTGTATGAATTAAAATTTTACATACATTATAGATATCCCTCCAGATATTAAAAAATCGCGTTATAGGAAAATTAAGTATTCTAATGTTGTCATGCATATATTCAAATAAGTTCAAATAAAATATAAAAGTGTTTGAACAGTTTAGTTGTTCATCACAATTCAGAAATTTAAATAAAATTTTGACTTTATTATTTGATTTTGTATGTTAGTTTAAATAACGGATTATTTTTCAATAATGTTAATTAACATTTACTGATGTTAAGAAGTTTCTAACAAAATCATAAAAATATCAAATTTAAAATATCATTTCAGTAGCTCACAGGCACAAACAGGCTTAATCCATTTGAGTTGCAAACATTTACAACTTTTATCAGCCATTTTAATCGATCTCAATAATCATCTGACAGAACTTTTAGAATTATCTCATACAAATTTGTCATACAAAAATTAAAAAATACTTATTATCATTATATAACCATATCTAAAAACATTTTTCATGAAGTTCACAAAGTAAAAGAGAGATTGAATCAATAACAATGATAATTTCAATTTTGGTTGCAATGATAATAAAGTAGCAGTACAATACTAGCTGTACATAGCTGTATAATAATAGTAATTAGTGAGAATGTTAAGTAAAAGATTTAAATTAGAATTGCCCATGTTTAAGAGCCAGTTGGATGTTAGTGGCCTTTTTTTAAAAAGAAGCTACACTCGTGGAACTGATGGCACGTGGAGATAACTGATTCCAACAGTATTCCAACGGATCAGTATAGATATTTGTCAATATCTTAAATGTTTTGAAAAGGTCGATATTTGTTCATTGTTCGGCGAAGGTTGTGAAAACAGTCTTTCTCAGTATGGATGATGACAAAGTTTTGGGGGATCTTTGAAGCACAGCGGAGGACTCTCTCAATTACATCGACATCTTTTGCAAAGTAAAGTGCCCAGACTACAGAGCAATATTCAACTATAGATCTAGGTGGTGAAGATTCGATGGCGTAAAGAGGCAGATATGTGGAGGAAGGCTCTGCGTAACACAGTAGAGCATGAAGTTGGTACTCTTTACCTTAGCTCTGAGCTGCCGTTCTCATGGGTTGCGCAGATCAGTAAATTCATGATGAGCTGCTCCATAACTTTGCAAATAACACTGATTTGTTATAATAATAACACTGTTTGGCTGGTAGTTCTCTGTGGCATCCTTCTTATCAGATTTGTTAATAGGTGTGACTAAGGCGTGGCGCCAGGATGTGGAAATTTCTCCTGGTTTTTTTTTCTCATGGTTCCTCACATAGATGTCTACTCCACCACACCTTTTACCGACCCGGTCTCTACGAAAGACAGTGTGTCAAGGTATTGGTATAACAATAACAGAGTATTGAATCACGTCTTACTAAGGATAATAATGACAAGGTGTAATTGGGTGACTTCGGTTATAAGATGGTCAAATTTTTCTGTTGAAGCGATGTTTGAATGAAGCGATATTCATGTAAAGTAGGCTCAGCTTTTACGGGTTTTTGTGCATAATTACTGCAGCCCTGCGTCGTTTCTTTAGTTGGTAGTGGGTCGCTGGTCGATGCAAGTGATCTTGGGCATGCCATTGATGAAGCCGATAGTGAGATTTGGATTATCCTGCTGCTTAACAAGAAACTCCTGACGTAACTAGTTGCGTTCTTCTTGCTGACCAGAGGTGCAGTCACACACGATTTTCAAAATCATATCTGCCGATTCTTCTAATATAAAAGAATATTCTAATATTCTTATTCTTAATATTCTCACAAATCATTGTTCAGTTAGTGTATCAGAACATTGTATTTTTTAATAATAAACTGCGATTCAAAAAAAAGTGCAAAAGGTCCGTAATTCCTGCAAGTTCGGGTATTGCGGGCCACCTGTGTTTTCATATGCATTTTAGGTGATGTTTCAACATCTACGGAAAATCAATCTTTTATTCCATGCAAACTCATTGTTATTGTTTAAACAATTCTCACTTGATTTTGATCTTAAATATTTTAGATTTTCTAAAATTCAAACAATTTTATGATAATTAAAACCTTAAAACTGATACTGCACAGCTTTTAAACATTTACGGGAGAACAAAATTAAATATATTTAATAAAAAAAAAGCTTCCAACATTTAAAAATATCTGATATTTTTGAAAATAATAATTCGGTACATATTAGCTCTGAAAATAACACGATTTATCATCAAAAATAACACTACAATTTTATAACCAAACTATGTGAAAACAAAAAATTCATATAATATTTAATTCGAACTATATTTAAAAAAAATTTTGAAAATTGTTTAAACTATCCTGATTTTAAATAATTAAGTTGGCCCGCAATAGACAGACACCCGCTTTTCCTTTATAAGGTAAACGTACTAGTTTGTGTCATAAGTAGCAATTTGGGGTCATTTCAGTTTAACATTAATAAAATTTAAAATTAAAATTTTTAAACCCAAAAAGAAACAGTAGCATCGCAATAGGTACTTTTACATTAGGTATAATTTTAAACTTGAACATACTGCATGAAATTCATAAAATGTATATATTTCAGATGTTCATGAAGTGCAGATTCCAGTTCCATGGGGTCACATAAGTGGTAAACATTGATATTTATCGTAAAGTATTATTATTATCATTATTATTATTATTATTATTATTATTATTATTATTATTATATAAGAAAGAATATACAATATTGTTCATCATCAAAATACAATATTATCATTTAATCTTATTTTTCATCATAAAAAAAATATTTTTCTGTTTTTCGTGTGACTTGTTTCGAGATGTTTTATAAGTAAAAATTAAACAAATGTAGGAAAATGGTGGGGTTCAACGAGTGATCAACCCATAGTGGCTTTGCACGGCTGGCAGGACAATTGCGGTTCCTTCGATTCAATTGCACCTCTCTTGACCACTCACTCAGCCGTCCTTAGTATAGATCTTCCAGGACACGGCCTTTCATCCCATATACCCAACGGCCAATTTTATTATGTCTTTTGGGACGGAGTTGTTCATCTCCGTCGAATCGTTAAGCACTACAATTGGCGAAAGGTTAGCCAACAATGACAATAATCAGAACAAAATTTACATGATTTACAGAAACAAAACAAAATTCAACAAAGTAGTTTTGAAATTTAAAAGGACCAACAAAAGATATCACAAATGTTTGTTCTTTTTTGCTTTGAATGAAAACATTAGAGCTTGTTAAAAGGCATTATATAAATGTAAGACCGATCTAACTAATGTAATGAAAAATTGCCTTCAATATTTGTCATTCTTGCCATTTTTCATTCTTCTTGAATCAAACTTATTCCACTTTATACTGAATCTGACTGGGGAAAATAAGATCAAATGATGAAACATGATGAATGTGATTTTGTGTAATTGTTAGAAAGCTAATGGAACTGGTAAAAGGTGATCTGAATAAATGACTTTAACACCAACAGGAAAATGGTGGGGTCCTTTGGACATCCAGCCGATAGTAGCCTTGCACGGGCGGCAGGATAATGCTGGAACTTTTGACAGACTGATTCCACTGTTATCTCGTGGTGTCACTGTGCTTAGCTTGGACATGCCTGGTCATGGTTTCTCGTCTCATCTTCCAAAGGGCCAATCTTATTACGTTTATTGGGATGGAATCACTCTGTTGCGTAGAATTTGTAGGCATTATAAGTGGAATAAGGTTGGCAGTGAGCGAATTTCATGAGTTTAATAATATTTTTTAAAAGTCCCTTTTCGTCAATTCAGTGTATCTTGTAACTAAATTGTAACTAAAATACTACAATTTTATGTTCTGGCTTTCATTTAGGATGCGACTATTCCCACCATGGTAAGGGACTATTCCATCCTAAGGTACGGTACGGTACAAGAAGTTTTTTTATCATCATACAAGTACAGATAAGAGTGTTAAGTGAGAAGAAAAATTTCCTGAATAAAAATAATACCGCACTGTATTGTACCCGTATAATGTAAATAAAAGTGATTTGTACCGTACTTGTATGTTAAAAATAGAAAAATCCTGCACTTGTACCGTACCGTACGATACGGTTCGATACGTTGGTGGAAATAGTCCTTCATGTCCTTCATTTATGACTAACAAACATGTTGATTTCGATTGAAAAAAAAAAACTTGTTTAAACTTATTTGAAAGGAATATCTAAAACAGTGACTATTAATGAAAAATAAAATTACTTCGTAGGTGAAGCTGATGGGACACTCTCTAGGAGGAGCGATTTCGTTTTTGTACGCCGCGACTTACCCGGATGAAGTTGAGTTTGTTATTAGCCTGGACATAGTTAGCCCTACAGTGAAACATGTAGCAGATGTGGTGCCTCAAGTAGGAGATCAGATCGATAGGTTCTTCAAATTCGAGAATTTAACTGAAGATAAGTTGCCTTGCTATGAGTATGAAGAAATGATCAAAATTGTGGAAGCTGCTTATAATGGTGCCCTCACCAGACAAAGTGCTGAGATTATGATGCGCAGAGGCATGCAACCAGCTTCGAAACCAAATTTTTATAACTTCTCTCGTGATCCCAGGTTGAAGGTACCTATGACATGAAATGAAATGAAATTAAAGAACTGCGATTTTTCAAAGACTCATTATTGTTTTTAATTCTAGGTGTCCATTTTGGGGATGATCACTTTGGATTTATCTATTGAGTATGCGCGAAGAATCAAATGCGGCTATCTAAACATTAGGGCAGTTCCAGGAATGAAATTTGATAATGTAGAAAGTTATAAGATTGTTCTTGAAGAAATCAAAAAAGTATCTTCCAAGTTTGAGTACCGAGAAGTTAAGGGGTCCCATCATGTACATTTGAACGAGCCAGAAAAAGTTGCTCCGATAATTAACGAATTTATACAATCAGTCTTGGCTCAGCAAACTTAAATATAGTATATGGCATAAAATTATTTATATGTAGTCAAATTACATTGACAACTAGGGGACTTTTGAATTTAAAAGCAAAAATTTAATTTTCAAAGATGAACTTGAAATTGAACTTTAAATTGAAAGTGGTCGTTGATTGGGATTTTAAATGAACAAAAAACATAGAATAAATAATATATTATGTACTTATTTAGTCAGCAACTCTGTAGTCTAAAATATCAATTTCAAAATTATGAGAAGATACTATCAAAACATTATTAGACTTGTTTTTTAGACTAAGCTGTTGACTAGTAAATTCATTTTATAATGCTTACTCGTGCTTCTTTTTTAGATGTAAACACATATGCATTTTAATGTATAAAATAAGTATACAGAGATGAAATTAATATTTCAAAATGATAGTATCTCAAGTAACAAATCACACAAATCAAAATCATCGAAAATTAATGACAATCGTCACAATGAAAGTATAAACAAATAAAACCTGTTTTTCTTCAAACATTTGTTAAATAAAGAGAATGCAACAAAAATTTATGTTGTATAAGTTTCCATTTATATCCCTTCCATACATATCTTTTGAAAAAATTTTCCAGAAATAATTGTTGAAGTGTAAAAATGGTGTTAAACATAATAATGGCGTTTAATTTTTTTACGATATCGGCACAAAAACGTAGAATAAACTAAATAAAAGCATATATGGCTGTGACGTCTAATGCGAACAAGTTGTGTGAACCTGATTATTGCTATCGGAGTCACCTACTTTGCCTTTTTTGCATCTAATTGTTTTCAGGTTCACTTCTTTCAGTCACTTAAAATTGGAGAACCAAGTAAATGTTAAATTTTCTAACTCAAAACACGATCACTTTTCATAAATTAATTATTAAGTTTTTATATTAATATGATTTTGTTGGCGATTGATTTTATTTTGATATTTATCGACGTTTTGAATTTTAAAGTTGAAAAGAAGAATAGTATTGGTGTGTCGTACGTTTGTTCAGCTGCCAGAGAAGCGTGTAATTGAATGTATTATTAAAATACAAGAAACTTTATTTTTTCTGCCGCACAAGTTGGCCAAGTACAAGTTAGTCCATTACAAGCTACCGCAAAAACCACATCAAGGTACACGATTTGCAGCATTCGTTGTAAAACATATTTTTCCTTCAATGTTCGTCTTTTACATATTGCAATTAAATTTTAATTTAAATGTAAGTTAGATAAAGTTTAATGTTAAATCAAATTTAATTACATCTTTTTCATTTCTTTATTTTGGCTTATACAACTTAATTTAAGCAATATCATTCGAACCATTAGATTTTTCGATAGTATTGTCTTATATTCTAACTTATCGATATCATTAATGAATTCGTTCATTTTTTTTATTATGAAATATATATATTGAAATGTATAATTAAAAAAGAAAGAAAAAAAATGAAAATTTTATGATTTGTTCAAATACTACAGTTAAAATAATTGATACGCAAGTTTCATCGGTGATCAATTCTTTATTTTCGCCGATTGTAAGCAATAATAAATAATTGTTCCAATTTTGAAAACAACTTATGTTAAACTTATTTTTTATGCTAGTTGAATTCAAAATAATAACAATTTCACTGCACACGTATTACGCAACTCAATGACACTTTTTAATAATTATTAAAAATACACTTTCCATATTCACTTATTCCAAATGTAATTTTATTTATTTTGAAGTAATTTTTTTGAAAAGATGTACAATTTCATGTTTAAAAGTCAACAAAGGACTTTTAGATAAGTACTTTTAACAGTACAAATACTAATAATTCTTCGGTAAAGAAAATGGAATAGAGAAATTGTGAGGTTTTAAATGAAATTAAAAATAGCTCACAAATTGGTTGTTATCAAAAACAATCAAAAGTGAAACCAAAAATAGAGTGGGAAACATAGTGTGCAGCATATTAGGGACAAAAAAGTATAGTATAAAAAGCGAGAAAAAAAGACCGAAAATTTACAGTTTGATGGCTGACTCTTTAACGTACAGACATACACGGCCGTGTTATCAAAATGTTGCGCCTGCAACGTGGTATTGCTATCAGTTCGTACACGTGTGGTCGTACGTAAAACTGGCTGCACGCGGTAATTACCGCGGTGATAGCGCGACAACATATTGAAAATGAATATGGATATCATTTGGGCAGGTGGACGTCGCGCCCGTCGTTGTTGCACCGATCTGCACCCTCGGAGCTTTCCATCCAACGTGAACTATACTCGTGAGTTATAACTCAATTTCACTCATTTCTTCTCATCTTCATTCCATTTTTTATTATTTGTCTTGACGCGTGTCACGCGCATCTTTCCAGATTGGTCACATCTTTTCAATTTTTTTTTTTTTTTTTTTTTCAATTCAATTCATCCGCCATCAAATTTTCACCTTTGATATTTTTCTCAAATGTTGGTTGTGAGTTGATTTTGAACATTCTGCGGGGTTGACACTTTTTTGCTGCAACATATGTGTCGTTCGATTTGTCATTATATTTCATTTTTTTCAACTTTAAATTTAATTTTAATTGTTAATTTTTTTTTAGAACTGTGTTGCGCCAGTGAAGACACCAGATCACTTCTTTTCAATTCTGATTCATCGATCCAAACGATCAACAAACTTGTAATTAATAAGTTTGTTCGTTTGGCTCGAGTTATCAGGTTGAAATACACCCGACTACAATCATAATTAGAAGTTCGTTCCGATTATAATTTATATTTGTTTGAAAGCTCATTTTTCATAACAGAAACTTACATTTTTTTTCGATTATTCCAAAATATAATTTCAGGAATAAAACTCAAGTTTAGAAAAAATTGTATATTAATTATAAAACTTTTTCTAGCCAAGATATGAACATTTTCAATAATTAAAAATTTGTATTACATAAAACTCGCTATTATGATATTTTCAATCAGACAATGTGCATTTAGAGAATTATGTAAGTTTGAAATAAGAATAGTGTCAATCGACAGAAACGCTGTAATGTATTTAAAATAAAAATTACCTTTAATTGCTGATTATTAGACATCGGTGTTTCTTGTTCAATGTTAACAAAGTCTGCTAAAAGATTATAGAGTCTACAAACGGCGACCATCTTTAACTGTTGATTCGGTGCTACTCTGTATTAAACTGTAAAATACATGTTTGAAAGATTTTAATAAAAGAATTTTCAAAATTTTTGAATTAATATCAAACAATACTTACTATACGACTTGATCCTCGAACGCTTAAATTATGTTTACATTATAAAAACTATAGATATCTATTCAAAAACGACTTTTTTCCAAGTACAATTTTCAAGTATCAATTTCCATTGATATGCGATGATTTGTTTGATGATTAGAGGTTCATTGTAACGTTGACAACGGATCGATAATTCCGCATGAATGTAAAAAATTATTTTACAATTAAAAAACTATAGGCCGAGAAAATTTTTATAAAAAGAAAAATGGAAAGAATTTGTTCGAGTTGAATTAGATAATTTTGAACTTAAAAAATATATATAAAAAAAATTAAGTAAGTCAATTATTTTGACATTATGATACTATACAATATCCCGCTATCTCTTATCGTATGTATTTTTAAGTTCTTTTGTTAATGTCCATCAATTTGTGAAATATGTAAAGAGGACGAGAGAACAAAATAATCATGATTTGAACACGCGGCACCTTGGAAACATGCTTACAGATAAAACAAAATTCTGAAGCATTTGAATAAATTATTATTATTCGAATATAATTCTTTTTTTTTACCAGCAAAGTTACCGGAACTTTAATATTCAAAAAAGTAACACACTGTGTGCAGTAAATAAATGTATGATTTGAAAACTTTAAATAATATTATAAGTTCATATGTAAGGAACAATTTAGTTTTCAATAATTTGAATCATTGATGCCTAACAAATGTTATTCTTTATCCCCGTAAGAATATAATTTACAAACTGTTTGCAACAAGTAAGAAATGTTACAAGGTTTTAAATTTTTATAAAATTCTAAGTTTTGTTACAATTCTTCAGTTAGCCGACTTATTCCACAGAAGTTTGTGATTTTGGCTGAAAAAAAGGAATCTCATTAGTAAACAATGAAAATTACGGTAAGATAATTTTATAAAATATTTATTACCATTATGTAAATGTGACTCGGCAAACATCTCTCCAAGACTTGTTCGAGGCGAGTTTTGTTCAGTTTGTATTCATCCTCTAAAAAAAGTTGTTAACAAGTTAGTTATCATATAAAACGTTTAATTTTCATAGTAAATAAAAACTTATTGCTATAGTTACCCGGAGGTACAGAAAACTTTAACGACGGCAGAGGAACGAAACCGGAGATAAGTGGCTGCAATATCCAATCTATCTTTTTCTCACTTTCCGGAAGAATGGATATCTCCACCTATTAAATAGATATCGTAACTTGTATTGTATACAAATTAAAAAGTTCATGAAAAGCAAAGAAAATATTACAATGTTAAATATCTCTACTACTGTTTCAAGGAATAAAGTTTCAAGAAATGGTATAGATCTTTGTTAACTTTAAGTCAGAATGAACTTTTGTAGGCTTATGGAACGTATATGAATTTTTAATTTGCTACTATAAAAAGTGCATGCCTGCTTATGTCCAGCGAAAAGAAAACCGTCACTGCTTTCAACATTTAAGCGTAGAGTGATCAAATATTCGGAATGATTGCGTAAAAAGTAAGAGACTCTTAAAGGAGTCAGGACCCATCCAAAGGCTGGAAGTTTCGCCTCCAAACCTATTATGGCGTCTTCTATTTTTAAAGGTGTCAGAGTAACACTGCTACTTGTTTCAATAGTCGAATCATTCATTCTAAAAACAAATTTATTGAAATACAACTTTGTTTCTTTGTATATTTTGAGAAATTTGGATTTAGAAAAAAAAACAAGAACCTTTGCCATATTATAGTGTAAACTCCAGTATTGGTTGGTTGTTCGCTGTCAACTTTTGGGATCACACAATAAGCATCAGTGGCAGATTCACCATCTGAAAGTTCAGTTCCTGATAGAATAGATTGGTTTTGTACATCACATTCCTGTTCTATTGCATTTGCCTGCAAAATATTTTAGGTTCCATCAACAATTGTGAAATTCATTATGTTATCACAAAAAAATGAAATTGTGTGCACAAAATTATCCTCACCAACTCGACTGACGTTTGTAATATTTTAATAGGCCAAGGAGAAGTGCACGTAATGTGTGGCATTATGAACATTGGCTCATCGATAAAACCTTTTGTTAAAGGTTCGTATAACATTGTGTAAAATTGTGTTGTCACTTCGAATGGCTTCACGAAAGGTAATAGGTATAATAACTCTTTGTAACTTTTTCTTTGCCCAGATCGGTTGTACTCCAACTATAACAACAAATGCATTGTGTGAGCTTTAATAAATAAAACTTGAAAAAAATGTTAATAAAATGAATTATATCAAGTTTTAGTGTACCTTAATTGAAATGTTTCGATCTCCAACTTTGTGGGCTCTAATGAACACGATTCTATTTACAACTTCTTCTTTTGAAACATTGTTTAGTTCAATCAAAATACTTGGCTGTTTTTCAACCATATTAATACTAAGTTCAGCTGAAATCATAAAATTTTCTTTCGTAACAAACAAATCACATTTCAACATCATTACATTTTTATAGTGAGCCATACTTGATTGATCATTATTTCCCTCAGCCACAATTGTCATTCTTAAAATCATGCCTGATACATCTTCTGGAGAAAGAAGAGCAACTTTGATGGAAAACCACTCTCCTATCAAAGCTGGTCCTTTTGATTCAACTTTCATTTCTATGTTACATTCTTCATGTTGAATTTGAGTATAAACTAGTGGCTTGACTTTATCAAACTCAGTTCCTCTGCAAATGAAATAAAAACAACAATTGTAGTTAATTGTACGCAAAATAAACATGTGCAGCATGAATATAATTTTCTTTATTGTTTTGATGAGATGTGACTTTCACCTTAGTTGCTGGATCTCCGGATACATTCGGTCTGAAAAACTAGCAACGTCCCCAGCTAACGTTGAATAACGTAAAATGATGCAACAGTTGTTTATTTTGCCCATGCACAGAGACACTGAAGTTATTTGGATCTGGTTGTTCATATTGCTCGGGGGCATAGCTTGAAATTGGCAGACAAATTTTCGTGTTTCACGGCCTTGAAAGATGAAATTGCTACGACTTGGATCTAATAAAATACACTCAGTATTACATCCCATGTTGTTAACTGTGGCTGTGATTTCGGACAATTCAATTGGACCATGATACAAGTTTCTGAAACAAATTAATTGGCCAGTTAAAATTGTCAATTATTTTTCATTTGTATTATTACATTTTTATTTAAAAAAGTCCTGACCTAACAAACACTTCAATTATGACAGTAGAATTAATAGCATAACTAGATTCAGAAAATCTAGCTTTGACTTCAGCAAATGGAGTACTATTACTGTCGTCGATGGTAAAATCCAGAGGTTCTGGCCGACCAAGTGTTTCAGTCCATTTCTCGAGTATCCCTTGAGTCAGATCTTCAGTTAAGTCAGGTTCAGGACAAGGCGGTTTTCTCTGATAAGAAATGGTAGATTAGATATTGAATCAACAAAATTTTTAAACAAATATTTCATGTTCTAATAAACGTACATCTAAAATAGATTTTATGTTCGCAAAAATAAATTCCTTTCTATCTTGAGTAAAATTCGTAGAAGGTCCTAGGGATTCGAGAGCTAATATAATGTAGTCCTGAATATTGCATGCCAAATAAGCTGCCTTGAGAGCATTTTTTAAAATATCCGTCAACAGCACTGGCCATTTTTCGACGTGATAGTCCCATAGCATGAACATTAACAAACTGTAATAAATAGTAAAAAAAATAATCGTTCAAATTAAATTGTCAGTTTTTAAATTTGAAATACAAAACTGATGCTACTTACGTTAAAACTTTTCCATAATCTTTGATTTTGAAATACTCGTGTGCCATTTGAACAGCTGTAAAAAATTATTGCCCATTAATGATAAATTATTTAAATTTTATTTGATCGCGTCCAGTGTTTTACCTAAAAATCTCCGCATTCTGGGGCACCGATAGGTCTTGAATTGAGACATTGCGTTGCCCAGTAAACTGACGATCAATAACTACAATTGCAAAAAAAAATTAAATGAAGAATTTTGATTAAAAAAAAAAAAAAAAAAAAAAAAAAAATTATGTCAACGTGAAAATCAGCTTTAATAATAATTTTACCGAATGATTAAACTTTTTTTCTCGATATTGCAATGCTTGTATTACAATAATTTCTCGAAATGCATCAGCTCGCCATGGCCTTTGGCCATAAAACTCGAGCTTTTCTTCTCCTTCTAAAGGGTCTGGATCTGGATACTTATCTACATCCTATTTGAAAATGTTAATATGTTTATAAATAGATCTAAAAGAACGTAATGACAGAAGTTTTATAACTTTTATAATTATTACTTTGCATAGCTCGTTGCAAGCTGTCCTACGATCTATAGTTTGCTTTGCTGCTAAATGGAAAAAGTATCCAGGATGTTGAGTCTGAATGGCGGATAAACCAGACTTAATTGCGTCATCGAACAGTTCGGCAAATGTCGAATATTGACTAGCCATCCATGCGTGATGCTCAAATATTAATTCGGGTGGCCCAGTTCTCACTTTAAATCTAAAATTAAAAAAAAAATAATGAAAATTGTTTGAACTTAGTCTTATTTTCAAAATATGACCTCACCTTTCTATGTGGTTTTTGAATTGTGCAATTGCATCTTTAGGTCGTGTAAGACTGAACAATAATTTGCAAAGCTTATAATTGATCAGACTTGCAACTGCTTTGATCTCCATTAAATTTGCATCTGTTATCCTCATTTCGAGCAAATTACTATAGGCTTGTTGGTAATGTCTGTTTCAAGTCGAATAAAGTTGTTAAATAAAATAATGATACTCACACAACGATAACGACATTTACATTGTTTGTTTATAATTGGGAATGAATAAAAGAATTATTACTTGTGAGCAGAAATTTTTTCTTGTTGGAGTTCGTTTAAAAAACCCATCTTGAACTGATGTCGAACAAGCAAGTATTGGTGAGTAGTTTTATTCAGTTGTTCTCGGTGATTCTTCACATAACGATATTCATGGTGATAAAAAGTTTGTGCTAAGTCATAGAACGCACTTTCTAGCCTGTAAAGTAAAGAAAACTGTTATTTTGAAAATCTTTAAATCAAATTCTTGAATGATCTTTTTTTTTACCTTAGTGTGTAACCAGAAAGATGATCTCCATGTGGCAAGACATATAAATTTTTGGCTGGAAGCTCGCACGCTGCACATAAAGCTGATGCCCGTTCAGTTGCGCCGATTTCTTCACCTGGGGGTGGTTGAGCACCTCGTTGAATTAACACGACTGCTATTTTAGAATTCCTTCCTTCTAATGCAGCTCTAAAACATTTGTTGGTTTTTTAGATTGTTGAAAGGAGAGTGTGTTAAACGAATTGAAACTACATACCTCAACGATTGAACTCTTGAAGCACATTCCATCTTTCTTTCATTCCACGTTGAATCGTTCCATTCTAACTCATAAAAAACAACAACAATCGCTGGAATTTCTTTGAGATATTTATTCATCCAATTGCGTTTTAATATTCCCTTGGGGACGTACCAGTCATAGGTAGTGTGCTATCGAAATAAGGAAAACAAGTAACTCAAAGTTTTGTCGCTCGCAAATTAAAATTGAAAAGTTTCCAGGTTGATAATAGAGACACAGAAAAAAAATGTCAGGTGAAAAATGTATGTTTACCTTTGGTTTGACAGTAGGAAATTCATGATTAGCGTTAATTAATTTAAATTGAACAACAGTAGCACCATCGGATCTTCTATTATTGTTAAAAGCATCCCAAATTGAACGATGAGTGGGATTGGAAACATCTAAGCCCGTCAAACCGACAAGTACCAGAGGCTTGACTTTAACCTCTGCTGGCAGCTCGTACATGTTTCCAAGGTAAGACAACAGTTACTAATCACAATGAATCGCACATATTATTTAACGTTCACGCCTTTTTTCTATTTTGCAACTTTCCAAAAACATCATGTAAATATAGAGACGTTATGTTAATTAGTATTCTCATCAACAGAACTGACTATTTAAAACGAAAACACTATTTCACGGATTGCGCGATCATCCACGCTTCCTGAGGAATTGGCTATCTCGCGGTGTATTTACGTTAAATCTATTTATTTTGAAATATATACATTTTTGACAGTTGAGGTTATGTCACCGTGTGAACCCTGAATTCCGTTTGCACGACCCGCAGATATTGTAATGCTTTATGGATCATTCACAACAACAACGCTCACTACACCTGCTTAAAAGGCGTTTTTACCATTTCATTGATATTGAAAATACGCTCGCGTAAGGCGTGCAAGCTTCTCATTCTGAACGAGCCTTTAACGGAACTGAGAGGAACGATCGGAACTAAATTATCACGTCATAATGATATAAAAAGCGCGCGAAAAATCCAACAATATAAATCGTACAAAATAATTTTATGATTTTTTAATCAATGAGGTTCAAGTTTTTTTTTTTTTTTTTTTTTTTTTGTAAACAGGCAAGTCCATTTGTTTAATTTTACAACTATGACATCAAAATAGAACTTTTTAGATGATTTTTAAAAATTGTTATATTTTTTCGCAACAGTTTGAACAATAACAACTTGGTCCCAATTACAATGACTACATACATTTTTGAATCCCAATAATAAAAGTTGTTTTTTTTTGTCTAAATTGAGTTGGAAATTGAAATTTATTTGATGATATTATTTATTAGGTTTAGTTACGACATCGGTGATTTGATACGTAAACTAAGGTGCGCTCTGAGATAGTATAATCATAAGTTGAGAGTTACCGACGGTTTGTAAGACAGGGCGAAATTGTGAGGAAATATTTGCGCGTTGGACTGCGAGTTGGTGGTGGCAGTCACATGGTGTGTGGCTGTTGAGGAGCGACAATTGGCACTGGCAGTGATCCGTGAGGCGTTGCGCTGGTCGCATGGATTGTAACGTGTCGTATGCGCGTGTTAGTGCCAAAGCATCGTCGGGGACGAGCGCGCGCTTATGTGACAGCTCGTCAAGTGCGCGTGACCACGCGAAAGAATAAGCACGATCGGGAATAAGGCGGCCGCCGCTGGCGAGCCGGCCGGCAGATCTTCGTCTTGACGCGCAAATTCACAACAGAGCACTAGTCGTTAAGAGAAATGGCTCTTAACATTTTTACCATCATTGGTATGCTTTTGTGCTGCTACTTAAATACGCGCGGATGTCTCTCGTTGCCATCAACGAGATATGCAAATCACACTGCCAACAACACTTTAAATGCTTCCTGCGATCGCGTCAACTCTTTCTTCCAAACAATGAATGTCAGCGTTCAACCTGCCGCCACTCAGCAGCACCACAGTAAGTCTCAACAAAATAACAATCATTTATTCATTCTCACATCGTAACACTACTTCGTTTTCACTATTTCGATTTTGCAATTATTCCTTCCGTTCAATTAATTTTAATACATGCTTTAGCTATTTTGATGATTCTATTTTTCCTCTTTAAATGCGATTAATTCATTAGTTTTTCATTTCCTAACAATTATTTATATTTCATTCAGACAACACATGTCCAAGTCTCAGTTTATTCAACTTTTTGTACAACTTGTTAAATTATTCTGCACGTGATATACGTATGCGCACGCATCGCATGTTGCTAACTAATCGAATTAATAACATTTTTTTGTTCACCTTTTGAGAATCTTCCTTTCCTTTTCCATTTATTTTGCACAAACTTTTGTCTTCTACAACCTTTTCATCAAATTTTATCTCCTGATCGTGATCGTTTGTTCAATATTAAATCTCAATTAGGAAATTTGGTTTGTAACAAATTGTATTTATATTACAAATTCAAACAAAATTGAATACATTTTTCATCAGACAACTTTTGATTCGACCATTTTAATCACATTGCATATCACACAATTTATTTCAAACTCCTTGAAAAAAAGACCGGTACTCACCTTTGTTTTTAAATTAAAAAATCTTGTTTGCAATTAAAACTGAAAATACATCCTTACCTATATTCTACGATGGAAACAAGTTGCTTCCGAAAACATTTCATCCCATCAAGTTGATAAAATGTATAATTTTGATGACTTTACAAGTCACATTTGAAATTTGATACGCCAATGGCAGTCAAAAAGCATTGTTCGAGTTGTTTTATATTCTACCTCACATTGAATTTTTATATATGCATAAGTTCAGACGATGAAATCAAACATTTTTTTTTCCAAGTTCAAAATTAATTTGTCCAAATATTTGAATACACGAACCATATCGAGTAGTTTTTTCTAGTATGGTCATTCTTGTTGAATTACGTCATCTTAATAAAAATTTCAATATAAAAAACAAAAATTGATCGATGAAAAAAAGTTGAACATGAAGAAAAAAAAAGAAAATCATTTAATTGTATGGTAAATAAGATTGTTTCAGTACAGATAGCAGTTTCTAATATAGTATATTTGACATGAGACAGACGGTTCGGGAGAACGATCAGGATCGTTAGATCGCTTTCACTTTTTGATTTAATCATTAGTTGTAGTAGTTGTAAAGACGCGTTGAATGAAAATGGAATAAGTTTTGATTTTGGTCCACATAGTATATGAATGAATGATGCGAGTAATATTGCGCGCTGACCTATTTGAATGCGACTATTGAATCGAGGACGAAGGGTCGATCAATTCGCAATGATATAACCTTTCATCTAACTTATTGCTCTATTATACAAGTTACGCTGCGCATCCTTTCTTTTTCAGCGTCAGAGACAATATGAGTTAGATATAAAATGAAATAACACTTGTGTGTGTGTGTGTGTGTGTGTGTTTTGATTATGCGCGTTTCAGAGAGATAATAAACGCGATGAAATATATATGTATATGTATAACTGGATACAAAAACACCGCGTGCTGTCAGAGCATGCTGGGTGGTCCTATTATAAAATATCTCAATTTACAAATAAATAATTTCTTATTTAGTTGAGGTTATAGAATACGGTGTTATGTGTGCATGATGATGATTCAAATATGGTCATAAAGCTTTGTTATAAAAATAATAAAAGTGGGCCACTCTGATAAGATGATGACATTTTTCATCGCATTTTAATGAAAGAGCAAGTCTGATAAAATGAGCGAAAGCTTTGAAATTTAAATCTCATTGAGCGTTAAGCGATCAGACGAGCAGGATGAAGAATAAGAATAAGAATAAGAATAAGAAGAAGAAGAAGAAAAGATCGGTTCGCGTTGGGCTTTGAAAGTAAAGTTTTAAATTTAATACATCCTGTCGATTGACAGACGTTTAAATTGAATGTTATTGTTTGCAGCGACTTGTGGTGGTTGGTGTTGCAGTGAGCAGACCGAAGAAAAGCTGCGTCAACGAGCGCGAGACGACTTTCAAAACTTGATACACCATCATAGCCAAAGTTTGCAGGGCTTACTGGCAACCACAGCAGACGCGTTACGTGGTAAGTCATTGTTTTGATATAGTTTTAAAACATGTACCTCGAATTAACGTTAAATCTTGATAGGAATGCAGCAGGTATGCAGAGAAGGATAACAAGTGGGAGAGAAGAGAAACAAGCAGCTTTCTCGTTACTCCATGCACCGCGCCATATAAAACAATCCTTCCCCCAATCTATAGTACATATAATATTCAATTTTTTTTCTATTTAGTACAATGTATTAAATTTATTCGGCTCGGCTTGTCTTGCTGATTTTATTTTCACAGCATGCGCACTATCTCTAAAAGCATGCTCTCAATTATTGGCGATTAAGAGCGTGTTAACAACCATCAGTCGTGGAGTATCAATCGACTCAATTATTATTAATTATTATTTATCCAATGCTCAGCTCTTCTATTCATCTTGCAACGAGATAACGGATATTATCTATAACAAAATCAAAGTTAAGCTGAGAGTTAAAATAAAGAATGCAAAGACGATCCGTCTAATGAATTAACAAATGGAAAAGTGATATACAAGTTGGGGTGGGGGTTATCAGAGTCAGATGATCGGCGTGTGAATAATGCTGGGACGCTTCACAAATAAGGGATAAAAAGTGTGTGTGGGCAGTCAACTCGCTTGTATATCAGGTATAATCGGCGTAGCAACGCGAAATAAGCCAACAGCTTGGTTGGGTCCGGGCCCGCTGTGGTACAGTTCCCACGTACGTTTTACACCCCTCTCCTCTGCCCAATCGCATGCACGACAAGGACGCCAACATCCTACGACAACACATTTTTCTTTTCATTTATTCTTTATTATTACATCCTAATTTCATCAATTTTTATTTTCTTCAGTAACAGTCAGTAATAATAATGTTAATAATGATAATAATGACAAGTAATCATGGTGACTAAAATAGAAATATCTAATAACAAACTAGCAAAGTTTAAATTTGTTCGTTTTAGCGGCGCTAAAATAAAATAAGCAGCAGCGCGCACGAAGGAATGCTGAAGCTGCTATAATACGGTTGAAAAAGAAAGCCAGAGCTACGTCGGGAATCGAAAAGGAACACAAAAGCATAAAAGAGAGGGGAGGGGGGGGGGCGCACAAGCAGCAGCAACTGCAGGCCCTGACTTATGCCCAAAAAAGATTATGATTTCGAGTCTCGCGGCTTTAATTGGACGACGACCTCGTGGGAGGATTCGCCCTTTAGTTTTTGATCAAATTGATCGGCCATGCGCTTAATTAATCCAACTCGCGTCACTTTCGCTTTTTCATTTTCTCTCTCTAATTCTATTTCTATGGTTTATCTTTACTAAAAAAAAAAAAAAAAAATCTGAATATGCTAAACGTGCCTTCGACTCACTTTTTTCCGTGAAATCAAATCATCTTATTCAGTGATAAATCAATCGATAATATATGAGTAATTCCACGGGAAACTTCACTTTGGCAAAAAAAGAAGAATAAGAAAAAATTTAGTTTGATTTGTGTGACACACTCTTGAACTGTTTTTAATATCGTTCGCTGAGCTAACTTAAACCAAAAAATAGGCTTCACTTTAAAAAATGGTGAAGCTTTTTTCACAAACTGTTTTCTCAAAAATTACAAAAATTATCAAGAAAATAATTAATACAAGTTATTTTTAAGATTATTAACATTTGTATTTTTCAATTTTCAACGACAAAATCATACTCAATACCAGCGAATTAGTTTTTTAATTTTTGTTAATTGAAATAATATGATCAGAAAAAAAATTTTTTTTTTGGTAACCTCTTTTTTTGCAACACGGTCGATTGTATGTCGACCGATGTACAATCCACCATTTGGCAATAAAAATTTATTTGTAAGATCATAAACAATCATTAAAATAATGAAACCGATTATATTAGTAAAAAGCAAATAAGTAATTGACTAATTAATTATACATTCATGAGCATTATCGCGATCCTTGATAAAATTTAATAGCACATTGGAGTTCTTCAAGAGCTCTTCAAAAGGATTTTTTTTCATTTTTATAACAAAAATAAAAAAAAATTAAGACATTTTTATCCGTCGTGTGACTGATCGACGAAATATAACACAAGTGAACATATAAATCTGACAGACCCAGAACCTTTTAAGCCTTATAAAATTAACATATGTAACTTGAAGAATAAACATCAAATACCCAAATAACGGTTTTGAAAGTTTGAAAGCTATGGAATACGATCATCACAAAGAAAAATCGATTAATGGTTTTTTTCAAAATTATTCAATATAATATAAAAAAATCAAAAGAATTATTAAAGTTGCTAAACAAGTAGCATATCACTTAAAAGTGCATAATTAGGTTGAAAATTATTTAGAAACCATTAATCAGAATGTTTTATGACGAGAAGAATTATGTATTGTATAATTTTTTATAAATTTTTGTGAGCTAAATGCCTTTTTTAATGAAAAACTATTAAAACAGTTAGATTAAAAATTTTTTAGGTAACCAAAAATCGTATTTTATTATCGGGTGTAGAAAACAAAATCATCATATATAAAAAACGTTCTAGGTCTGTCTATATGATCACTTATAGATATTTATTGACTCTCTTTTTCCCTTTAATAAAAATTGATGACACCTGTGAAGTTTGTCGCTAGAAGTAACTGCAAATTTAATTTGAAAAGAACATGAACGAGAGGCAGACTGTAATGGTGATCGTTAAAAAAATTGTACCATTTATATTTACAGATTCTTATTAGTAACCGTTTTTAAACAATAATTTCTATTTCTTGTGCCCACTTCATATCATATTCATAAAGAATAAGAAATACCCGTTTTAAAAAATAAAAATTGAAAATTAGGCTTCATTCATTATGTATACAGAATCATGGATCTTCATGAGGTTGTTGTTGACCAATAATATAACGGCATTTCAATAAGTGTGAATGTGTTAACAGTCACGTGATCAAAAGTTCAGAGATTATGAGAGCGTACGATTTTTAGGTTATAGGAACACAAAATGCTATTGAAACGCCAAATTATCTTCTAACAAACGCTAAATTTATTGAAATTTAAAAATTCATTCAATTCATTTAATTGTTTTTTGCAAATTACAAATTATCTAATAGATTGTATGATTCATGCCCCTTTCCAGCCTTTCGATTGAGTTAAGAGGTAACAGCTAAACTTCAGACTACATAGACTATAAACTGAAATCAATATTCATCTATTAAAAAGAAAATAATAAAGAATAAAAACAATTGAATCAAAGTAAAATCAAATCAAATCAAGGAAAAATTAACAATTACTTGAAAAAAAAGAATGTATAAAACCCAATTAATAATATGAAAATCGACAAATGTCATAACCGTAATAAAGTTTGCTGTTATCGACGAACTTCATAGGTGTCACTATCTTTTTTTCAAGAGAGAGAGAGAGAGAGAGAGATAGGGATAGGGAGGGAGGGAGAGAGAGAAGAGAGAGAAAGAGAAATAAAGGGAGCGAGAAGAGATACCGAAAACGAACCGCTGTTTAAATGTGAAATAAACACTTGATTGTTTGTTTTTTGCATAATCGGGACTGAAAGTTCGGCATTTTTTGTATAACGTGATGTTCATTTTAGCTCATGACATTTCGTGAAATGCCTAAGGAAAAAAGTAATGTTACAAGTAAATGATAATGTTTCGACAAATGGTCAATTTAAATTTGAGAAAACGATCATTTTTGTTTTTCGTTTAAATCCTACCGAAACAACCTCCTTTTCGGTTTGACGTAATAAAAAGCAAAGAAATTATGCGAAAAAAGATGGCATGCAAGAAATGCTGATACAAAAAAAGGCGAAGTTGAGTGCATAGATTAAACAGAAAATAATGTACGAAATCATTTAAAAACGTCATTTTTATTTTCACAGTGATTTGCACATTTACTAGTAAAAATTTTTCTTGTATAATTCATTCATAAATAATAAGTGATCTATCTCAATTTTATCGCAAAATGAGATTACTTGATGAATGAAGCTGCATCAATGTTAATTTTTAATTCAAAAATGTTAAAAATTTACTTATCAATAAATTTTGAGCCTAAAGTATACAGATATTCACTGACCTTTATTCAGAAATAATATTGTTCAATCTATATCTTAATAAATCGACCAATTTATAAATATTATTTCGAATTTTGCAATTGTTTGCAACAATTGATAATTGTAACTGTCTTGCTTCAAGATATTGTTAGAAAGTAAAATATTTTTTCGCCGTATAACGATAATGTGACTATTTCTAATGATATTTTGAAACAAGGTAGTTTCCAGGCCTTATGTAAACTCGTCTAAGTTTTCCTTCTTACTTTTTACAGACTTTGGTCTGCCCACGTAAAACACAGGTGTGATTAGAAATTGTGCATACGGAGAAGTAGGCATTGAAAAATAATAAGAAAAATATTATAACCGCTTTAACAGATAATATTTTCACTGCCTTTTTTGTGTCACAACGATTTTTTTATCGTAGAGAGGAGTCAAAAACGAGTTATAGCATATAGCCTATATTCTGCATCGCGCGAAAATGTGTAGGAACATGAATTTACAATTTGAAAGTTTATCTTTGGTACTGATTAATATTTTATTATTACTAAGTTAGAACACTGCACCTAAGTGAATACTAATGAATACAAAAATTATGAATCGACTAAAAGTGCCTTCTTGTATTGATAATGATTTCTTTTAATTGAAAAAAATACAGACTTCAGGCTTTAAAATGGTGAAAATAAAAAAAATCTTGAATAGTAAACAAATTTATTAATTTAAAAATTGCAAAATTTAATGATTCTAAACAGAAAGCTTTTTAAGCAATATTAATTTTTTTTATAATTTTTTTATTTAACTTTTTTTAGTTCGGGGAAACTTAGGGAACAATATTAGCAGTTTAAGCGAATATAAATAGCTGCAACGTCAACAAAATTCTTCAAAACTGAAATAAATTTTAACTGCATGTGAAAAATAATTAAATGGTGCTTATAGTAGCAACTTTCTTAAGAAAAGAGACCTTTTTTGCGGTGACCACAATTAACGCAAGGATAATCTTCTAAGAATAAATATTATCACGGCATATTAATAATAAACTTTAACAGTCTGTCCTTGATCTTCCGTTTTTTTTTTTCTTTTAAAATTCGATTTTTCACAGCCTATCAATTGCCGATTATATAAGCGAAAAGTCTGTTCTTAAACTTTGCAAGGTTGTCACTGTTATTTTGTTTAATCCATCGATTAAGTTTTTATTATTGTCAATGAAATCCCGTTGGAATTTATGATTTCAGACGATTTCCTTGACGTCAATCATGGTCACCGCAAAACGGTTTTTTTAATCACTTCTTCATGGAAGCTGCCTCAATGAACACTATAAAATTAGTTTTCACTTGAAAAAAAAAATGTATTTTTTAAATATTATCTTTAAGAAATGAATGGGTGAAAATGGATTGAATAAATTTGATCCGTTTTTTGAAAAAAAAAAAAAAAAATGTAACTTTCGTACTTTTTGAACGTTGCAGTTAAGTGGGTAAACCCCTTAAGAGTATGCCACACAATCAATATAATGTTGTTCGTGGTCAGCGAAAGTGAAGTTTTCTCTGGAATTACCTATATAAATATAAAACTGCTAGTCAGTGTTGCTTATTTTTAAAAATAATAAGCAATTTTGATAATATAAAAAAAATATCATGATGCCGAGTCGTTGTTTTTGAATTGTTATTGAAAGATTTATCTTAAAGATAATCATATTATTATAGGTAAAAGTATATAGGAGAAGATGAGTGAAAATGATGTTGCGTTGGATCGATTTTGTCGGCTGAATATGTATACCTATGTATCCCGCGGTGCAAAGGCATCGTTGACTTGTCTCATCTCTTCCTCTATATAAAAAAAATTGATGCATTTTGAAAATCGAAACATGAGATATAATGGTGAGATATGAGTAAGATTTGATTTTTGTGTTTCAGATACTGTGATAGCATTGGTGCGTCAATCAGAGAACAAGACATTGACCTTGTTGGAGCAGGTGTACCGGTCGATGGCTATGTTGACAAGGACATCAGTCGTGGATCTGTACCAAACGATGGCAGACTACTTGTCTCAGAAGAGCGCTCCTCAGCCGGAACAAGTATTACGCGAGAGATTAGACCAATTTTTCTGGCAGTTGTTTTTGGTCGCTTATCACAATGTCATCGACTTGTCGTCATCTAACAGCCTTTTTACCGACAAGTTTCGAAGCTGCCTAAAAGTGAAAATGATGGACGCGGAGGCTTTCGGCGATATACCTAATCAAATTGCTGGATCGCTGATCAAGAGCCTTGAAGCCAGTCGGGTTCTCTACCAAGCTCTTACGCTTGGAAACGCCGTTCTCCAGCGGGCCGACAGTGTTCTCGTTTCTGCCAACAGCCTCCAGCAGCAAGCTTGCTACAAAGCTTTACTTAGAATGACCTACTGTCCCAAATGCAAAAATATCGCTTCCTCCGTTATGCCCTGCAGTGGCTTCTGCACTAATGTTATAAGGTGAACAATATTATTAACATATCACTACTCAAACAAATCAACAACAATAAAGGTCCTCATTTTTTATCACAGTCGAACATAGAGAACGTCCCGTCATTCTCTTCTTAATTTTATTTGTCCCTTTCTCTTCATTATTACTATTATTATTTATAAATAATAACAATAAATAATATGCTTTTGATGAACTCGATTCACAAATAAGAAAGTACAAAGTGTGTGTGCTACATTGTCAGCGAATTGGCCTGACGCCTATTTTAAAATGCGTTTCGTTAGAAAAAGGACAATTGATCTCTCACGGCTAAAAGCGATATATTCTCTCAATGGGAAGAAAACATTTGTATTGAAAGGAAATAGGGAGAAAATAATAATAATAATTGCCAACACAAGTCCAAGTTTTTTTTTTATTCTAAAACATCATCTTTTTTATTCGTGGCCGGATGTAGCTGATTCAATAATAATGGGTATAAATTATTATTATTATTGGAAGTCCCGTGATTCTTAGAACCGCCCAGATATTGCTCTCAGTCCGGACATTTCTCTCTCTCTCTCTCTCTCTCTCTCTCTCTCTCTCTCTCTCTCTCTCTCTCCCCCTCCCCCCCCCCCCCCCCCCCCCTCGTACCTATAGAATTATTAATCAAATGAAACGTTGACACTTGCGTTTGTTTGATAGTATTATTTTGAATTAATAATAATATTTGGAATGATCTGTTTTCAGGGGCTGTTTGACCGAGCCTGCATCCGAGCTTGACCTCGCGTGGTCTGGCTATGTGGAAACGGTAGAAAGACTAGTCGTCGCTGTAGATGGAAATAACGATCCACTAGGTTTGAATCCTGAAAAAGCCATTAGACAATTGGACAAACGCATATCCGAAGCTGTGATGCTTGTGATAAAAAACAACTCATCGCTAGAGGAAAAAGTGAGAGAAAATAATTTAAACATTAATATAATAAATAAATATAAAATAGAGATAAAAAAAAAGTGTGAGAAAAAGTTTTAGATAAGTAAGCGATTTACTAATGGCGCCTGTTGCGACCTGTTCATACCTGTTCATGCGGACTTGGCTGACCGTGGGAGGTCGGCGAATGTTTGGACCCCATTTGAGTCGAAATTCCGCGTGCAATACACGTGTCTGTGTGTGAAATGTATGGCCTGCGAAATCGACTCATTACTATTCGTTGTGTTGACCATCTCGGGTGTCAACACCATCTCGTTAACTGTTACATCGTTTTATTTTCCTTTGGAATTCCTAATTACATATACATATTATTTAATATACCAATAATTGTTATTTCAGAAGAAAGAAAAGTCATACGACAATAGCGCGCACGGGTCATTGATTCGAAGCGGTACGATGTGCCAGTATAGTACAGTGGTTCGCCATTTCTCTCAAGACAGACACAAACACACACATGCACTCAGTGCGAATCGCTCTCTCAATCGTTTAACGCGATCACTCTGGACTCGAAGATAGCGCACATCATTATATCGATCGCGCAGTAGGCTGCGCATTGCATGCCTCTTCTGTCTCTTTTATTATAAATCCTATTATATAGTGATTTATAAAACAGAATATGTGATTACTAGAATTGGCGATCATGATGGTAAAGTTAACTTTAGGAATTTGGACGAATGTTGCGCGTCCTCGGCCTATTTCGTAGTTTATGCTTTTGCTTTTAGCGTTCGCCTTCATCTTGCGCTACTCTGAACATTTTAAACGAGGTGTTTGGTATGAAACTGTAGATTTACACACTTTCATTTCAATCACTCCCAACATCTCGTAACATTCAATTAGACTAATTGGCTAATTAATTAGATGCTTTTTAAATGAACAATCAGATATATAAATAAATAAATATGTTGATTAATCAACATACGTATCATCATCATCGTCATGATCATGCAAATATTTGAAATACAAAAAAAAAGAAATTAAATACAATTTGAGACACATTCATTTCTTTGATGATGTAAGTTCTCGAGTAGAACCGAAATTGTGTTAGCATGGTCGCCGAGATGGTCGCGCTCTAATCGTGTATAGTATTGTGGCACGTGAGACCAACACCAGAAGACGAATACTTGATCGAAAACCGAGTTGGAAAGAGAACCTGTTATATACCTGAGTGAATCTTGCACACACACATATATATATATATATATATATATATATATATATGCATATATATGTATATATATATGTATATATATGTATATGTATATATACTGCTAACATTCGGCCCAAAAATAAAACTTGCTTTTTCAATGTGCATATTTATTTATTTATTTATTTATTTATTTATTTATTTATTCATTCATTCATTCATTTCAGAGCTGATTGTTCATTTGGTATACAATGAAATGTGTTGAATAAAGAAGCACAGCGTTCTGTTGTTGGGCATTGGCTGGTGTTGAGTCAGAAATACCTACGATCTATAACGAGCAGGTTTGATTCTTGACTCGGTCGGTGCGACGAGTCAAAGCAGCAGCAGCAGCGGCAAAGGATGCTAGGAATGCGATGGGCGCGCCGCAGCCTCATCTCTTCGTTGTGCCCCCTTTTCATTCGTTTCTTTCTTGTTTTTTTTCCGTTTTCTTTTTTCGTTTCTCCCATTGCTTCTTTTCTTATTTATATTTTTTTACTTTTTATTCTTATGTGTTGCGAATTTTATCTCCACCTCTTTTTTTTTCAAATTAACAAAAAAATTAAATCAACATTAAAAATCATAAAGCGCAAGTTATAATCCTTAGACTGCAGAGAGCAGACTCATTAAATTTGTTTTTAACTTGGTCTTGGGATTTGTTTAAATGGGATTTTTCATATCAGTGGACAAATATCCTTGATGTCTCTTTGTTTTAGTGTGGTAGCATATAAATATAGATTTACATATATTTGTGTTGTTATTTATTTGATTATTATGAATTGACCTAGAGTGCTATTGCAAGGCTTTTAGATCCCTTTTTGGTTTGAAAAATTGATTATATGTCGCCGTATAGGGTATATACTTGTCTGGTAATCCGATGCTGAGACGGGTGAATCAGCGGTCTGGACAACGAAATCAGAAAGATTGAATTGAATCTGAAAAATGAGTTAAAAGTGTAAAAATGTTTGCAGGTAAGAGCGGCATGTGGACGAGCACAGTTTCGAAATTTGGACCACGAAGAAAAAGAATCAAAGCAACAGTATGCGACTCATCGTACTGTAGCAATGACGTCAGCAAAAATTCCAAACCAGCTATACGTGCAATTCGGCAATTTTTTGGCCAGCATCGTACGATCCCGTACATTCTACGGCACCCTTGCCGATTCGATCTGCGAGGATTATCCTGACAAGCGCTGCTGGAACGGAGAAAGAGTCGCAGAGTAAGTGTGAACCAACTCATATAATCGAAAAAAAGAAGAAGAAGAAAAAAAAGCAGCTCATTTGCATCCACGCACTCGCTATATATCCTTTCCTTATTTCGCGCCAAACAACTCAAGTTTCGACTTGTTCTCATATATAGCAGAGGTGTAACCGGTTTATTCAAAGTAAAACGGCCCAAAAAAGGCTAAACCCATTTCTCAAACACATATCGTTCGATATCGTTTATTCTCAATAACAAAATAATATAATAAAATGTGTTATTTGATAAACAAAATTGGTGTTGATGTATGGAAAAATGTTTGCGAGACGAAGGATCAATTGCAAGATGATGATAAGGAGAGATAGATAGTAAGAAATAAAAAATTTCACGAGTGAGAGAACGCATTGGCATTAGCCGGAGAGACGCCAGTCCGCCAAAGAGTCTGCCAACGAGAATCTGCGGGCGCCGCTCTGTCGGCGCTCTTATATTTTATTTGCCATCGATGCGTTTACGAACGCGCAGTTAAACTTGCTTGCGTCGAGGTCACTAATGACTTAGCAAGCTACGTCATTTTCCTATCCCGCCAATCTCGCGCATTCACCAAAACCATTTCCCAATCATCAATCCATCTCTTCCCATCAGTCAAACATATTCACATGTCAATTTTCAAATGATAATAATAATAATAACAATTCAAACTAACTCACATGCTACATTGAATAATAATAACAACAATCATAAATAATGACCCAAGTTTTGTTTTTTAAAAAATTAATAATGTTGGAAGATAAATGCAGGAAACTGGAGCACTTTTTCCGTCAATTTTTTTAGCATTGATTAACGAGTAATTTACTGTATGATCAAGTCCCACTGACAAACATCACAGGGAAGGGAGAAAACAAGTTGCACGCATATATTTTTCAAATGCACAACAAAATAATTGGCACGATCAAAAGTCGCAATTTTCTCTCACAATCTATCGTTTTTATTGATTGCAATAAAATAGTAGTATTTTAACGACAAAAAAAAAGAAACAAAAAACAAAAATGTCACTTGATCTGATTTCAGGTATACCCACACAGTTGTCGACTCAAGTTTAACAGCCCAGAGATACAATCCAGAATTCGCACTATCGACAAGCGGAAGTGCAAGTGTGAGTTACGCTAATCTCAACACGAGTGTGCTTATCGACCAATTAAGGCACATTAATCAGGTACGTAAGCGCTGCCTCCGCTTCAAAACGTTTAAAATGACTCATTCAATTATTATAATAATAATTAATATATTGATCTATTAATATTTGTCATCGCCTGTAAAAACAGATGGTACAGACACAATTGGCATCAGCGCCAGATACCAGTGCATTGTTATCGGATGAGGCTTTTGAAGGTTCCGGAAGTGGTGACAGGCCTGTTTGGAGGAAAGATCGTATCGATGATGTTGGCAGTGACGATGAAGATCGCACCTGCGTGGATTGTGACGACGATGACGATGGGGCATCCGGTTCAGGTTTAGGCCCAGTTCCCAAAATCACTCAACCAGAACTCGAACAAGGTAATATTTTTTATATCATCAAATTGTTATTCTTATAATTTTTATCATATTAATAAATTAATATAATAATATTACAGATCCAACACTGGTGATAAACCGCGATGCAAACTCAGATTCTGGCTCTTCTGCAAGTACAACACTCTTACCAGCATCACTTACACTTATACTCATGTGCGCCTCTTTGTTTACAACTTAACACAGAGTGTGTGGAAGGAGACACATTGAAATCTCAGCGAATCTCTCTAACAGTATGTTATTATTTTAATGATTCGATTCGCATTTATTTTTTAACACATACAACTCAATTTTTTACGTAAAAAGACCCTTATAACACAAAGAAAATGAAAAGTGATAAACTTGCGAAGATATGTTACCTAAATGAAAGTCTTCAAACTCACAGAGATCCCTGGTGACGCTACCAATTCTCGGTCATACTATCCAAAGTCAGTGAATTATTGCTTACTGAAATTGAATCTAAATCAAAAGCAGAGCTTTTGACAATTATTATTATAAGTGATAAAGATAATATGTCAATTCCTGGTGATGATACGGCAAATCATGATAATAATAGAGCTCCCATTTGAACATTCAAATTTAGAATAAAAAGAGAATAAACGGTTTATACATAATATAACAATATCTCATGTTGAAATAAGCCAATTATTATTTTTATTAAACAATTGTAATCTAATGGCCAGGTTCAAATGAATTATTTACTCTGATGAGAGAACATCTCTACAAATACGCCTAATATTTTGTAAATTATTATTTTGAAAACAAACAAAAAACGTATGAACCATAAGTTAAAAAAAACTCAATGTTTTTAGGGTCTTTTCTTACTTACTGTTATGTTGGATTTGTTTGCAAAGTTCCTAATTTTATAAACAAGATGTTTGGTTTTGAATAATCTGCCCTACAATCATTGATATTTGAATTAACTGTAGCAAATATCACCATGAGATTCAAGTCAATAATGCGCGTATTACAATACGCATAAAATGATGGTTTTCTTTTCTTGAGTTACCAAGGCAACTGAATAAGAAATAATATAAAATTATTGTAAGTTTACTCATTGCGCGCTATTTTTTAACTTTATTCAGCATTATACTGCCTGTATAATTTGAGTAAACGTTTTGAGATCAACAATTTAATTCTTCAATAAAACAATTAGGCTGAGGGCAAAAAGCCTTAACACTCCCCCCCCCCTCTTTATTATAATTAAATAAAGAAAAACGGTTTTTTCTCGAGCTCTTTAATAAGATAATGAACGGCTCCAAATACATAGTCTATGATAATAATCCCGGTGAAAAAGTTTCTAACGGTTCTAAAAAGTATGGCAGATTTAATGAAAACGCCATAATATGTAAAGAAAAATGTTGTTTGAGATATAACAATTTTATATGTATAACTATTCTTTAAATAATTAAAAATTATTTTTATAACGCAGATGTTGAATTTCAACAATTTCTGATTGACGAATTTTAAAAATTAAAACTTTAACTTTATAACTGATTGATATTGCAAGGCCCGAGTGTTTCATTAGACATGCATTTATTCAATACAACATTTTTCTATCAAATACTTGGGTAAATTTTGTTGTTGTTCCTGATACCACTGCAAATTTAGTGCCTTTCGAAGCAAAACGTCAACCCGATTTAAATGCAAATTGAATGTTTTCATTCAAATTTATCAGAGAAAGATAATATACAGTATAAAATCTTGAATTGAATTTAAATAAGAGAAATGCAGTACATATGGCAGTACTGACATTAGATTACATTTTTATTTTGCACAAAAAAAATAAAAAAACAAAGAAATAACACGTCATGCAAAAAAAGCCACTCAACATCTATAAATAACAAGGGACAGTACGGGTTAGTGTGACATAGTGGGTCATTGTGACACTTATTAAGTATGAGTGCCACAAAACCAAGGATTAATCTCGTGCACCACATCATCAGCGGTAGTAAAATCATTCGTTGGTGGACAATAATACACTATTGAATAATGAAGTCTCCATGCATAGGGTTACAAGTGTCTTTTTGACGTGTCAAACAAATTACTATTTAAAATCATACAATAAGAAACTCTTGAAAAAAAAAAAAAAATTAAATAATTGAGTTACATAAAAATACATGCACTCAAACGTTGTAATTTGTGTTACAATGACCCGTACTGCTCCTAATATACAAGTTTAGGGCATAAATAAACATTTGTCCTTTCTAGCTTACTCTAAATGTATAATTCCATGCTTGTCCATTACGAGGGCTATATTTTTTGCACCATGACATCTATTGACACATCGTTTTGTGTGTATTACATCGATTAATATTGTAATTGATTGTTATTGAATTGAAATTTGGAAAAACTCTAGTTGTAGTTTTGCTTGAAAAATTCGACGAACGATATTATTTGTAACAAAAGTTGACATTCGGTAACACTATATCATTTATTGTGATGAAATGTATCCAGATAACATCAAGTTTGTATGAGAGTGTGAATGGACGTGTTTGTGATTGATGTAGTGAACTGTAAATATAGAATGCATGAACGCGCAATATACTATACTCTAGAGTTTATTATAAATACAAAATTGAAGATTCTCTTTGTCTAAAAAGTTCATCGCACGTCAAAAACTAATTGAGTTTCAATTATATATGTAAATATTATATGCTCGCGCGTCTAAGTTAATTATTATTATTTATCATTATTTGGCCCCTTCAAAAGTATTATCTTACACAATTCTGCGTTGAAATGAATGATGGTATCTTTCTAATTAGTGTAATTTTAAACGAGAAATGATTCCTTCAACAAACTTATAGAATTTATTCACGATCTTCAAGTGCCATGTATAACGTTAACTGTAAATTTCATTGCCATCAATTTTGTTCTCATTTTACTATACAGCTTTTCTTCATTTAAATGTGCATAGTCATTTGTATTAAGCTTTTAATGATTCTTTACATTGCGCAACATGTCGTATTTTTTGACAACCAACAACAAGTTTAACGTTGCATCAACAAGACTCAATGCAGCTTCCTCTTCTATCATGTCAGCGTGTGATATAGTGAAACCCTGTGAAATTTTAATTCGTTTAAAAATTCACTTCCACAAAGTTACGCACAAAATGATGATGACAACATGCGTTTCAGCTTTATTTATTATTACTATTATATATATATATATATATATTTAGTCAACGGCGTCTGTAAGTTTTACAGGGTTATACTGTATATAAATTATTTATTGCTAGAAATATATTTTTTTTTATATTAAGTATTTTGTATGCAATTGTTCGTTTTTCTTTTTATGAAGAATGAAAAAGGTGGATTAAAACGCAATTTGATTTAACGTCTTCTGACTAATTGAAATGATGAATTTTCATTTAAAAAATGCATATACTTATTTGGTGGCATAAAGAGATAATGCAAACGATGAAAAAAAATTTCTGTTGAGTCTGTGAGGGTAATGTCGTGCCATGTAAGAGAGAACTAATGATAAAATTGTTACTTTGAAACGATACAAGTTATATGAAATGTTATAAAAATGTATGAAAAATTATTCATTATAATAATTACAGTCGGTTGACGTGTCAAAAAGAGAATTACAATCTGTGACAATTGTTTAAAAAGAAATGTGTCAAAAATAAAGTTCTATTGACGAATGATTGAACAATAAACTTATTACGCGATTGAAGAGTGATGTAGTTATTTATTTACATATACACACAATCTTACCGGGCTGTTTCGGTATAGAGTGAGTTAGCTGAAAAGATTGGAAAACAAAGTGTTAGCATTTATAAATAATTTATTACTCCTTTAAAAATACAAGTATGTACATTTGCATGTGTATAAATCGAATAAAAACTAATTGCCAGCATCATCACAACCTGCAAGTTGCAGTCTCGTTTGATAAAAAAAATTATTAACAAATGGAAAAGAAAATAAATCTCTTGATAAAGTTTTATAACATTTTGAACAATAATAAAAACAATAACGAGGTAAGTAAAAATACTCTTCAATATATATCGTATACTGAACGGTACATTGATACTGATACAAAAATACAATAACAACAATGTAATATAGTAATTAAGTAAAATGGAGTTCGTTAAGACTTGTTTAAAAATGATTCCAAGAGTTTGATAAAACTCTCGATGCCTTGTAAGTAATTTTTGTCAACCTCGTTATTGTCGGGTGCGGGGAAGACGTGAGAAAAGTCAATCATATTGACGCGTACCCAGCGTTCTTTTTGCGCGGACGTAGTGTTGAGATCGGCGAGAAGTGTCGCGTAATCTTCTTTAATTTGTTTCATGTCCATGTCGAAGTTGTTATCAAATGAGTGCGTGCGACATAGCTTGTTGACCTCGAAGCAAGGTCGTTCGCGCATCAACGTGGGACTTGGCGTGAGATCCCAACCGTTGTATGATACTCGCATGACATTGTTATATGTGGTAACAGGAATTTCATAGCTGTTCAAACTGATGCTACGCTCAAGTACGCGCAATTTGCTTTTTGACTTAGCCTTTGAGTGCGCCAGTGACAACAGGTTTTTCGCCGAACGCGAGATGTGAAGACGTGGTTTCATCGACGGCTCGTGATTCAAACTTTCGTGATTGTTTGCATGAATGTTGTTGTTGTTGTTGTTTTTAACATTGCTATTATTATTACTTTTATTATTATTATTATTATTGAGATTGTTTAAATTTGGAGGATTATTGGTAGACGTGGGTGATGTTGGGACTTCGGAACTTTCCGGGCCAGAGCATAGACGATTAGCCATGCTCATTGCAACTGGTTTGCGCAGCTGTTCTTCCTCTTCTTTGCGAGTGAAATGACGTAAACGTTTCGCATCATAAGCAACTAAGAGTGAACTCGAGTACAAACGATATTTCTTTTGTTCGCGTATCAGTGTCAAGATTTTCCACAGAATTGATAACAGTTTCATGATTAGTTCCCGACAAGGAGCACGTCCTGGAGACCCGTTCAAAAAAATTTCCAGCGCTGAAACACGATACCAAATAATTAATTGTATATACCGTATAGATATATTTGTTATTTCATGTCAAAAGTAATTGTATATTTACCGTCAACGACAGATTGTTCATTTAAACTCTTGCCATATTCTTTGTCAAATTTGTGAAATTCACCGGAGGATAGTCTGTACACCTGAAACCCGGGTATACAAAAGCCGTAGGCCTTTTTGGACGCTGCGTATTTGGATTGTTCTGAGATTTGTTTTTCAGACCCAGCCAGCGGATCCCACGTCCTTTGACCAATTTTGATGTCCATGATGCAAGGCTCGGACATACCTTCGGCAATATCCTTCAACTCTAAAAATTTTACACCTAATAATAATAACAACAACAACTGTTAAATCCGCTGACATTCGTTGATATTGACATTGAGATTGTACATGACATATACTTACACCTATCGCCAATGATTAAATTTTTTGTTCCATAATATTCAGGTACGTATTGTCTCAATTCTTCAAAAAGAGGATCGGTCGTCTGTTGAAGTTGCATGTAAAAGTCAATTTCTCTTTCACCCAAATCAGGCTTGTCAACTGGTTTTAACACATGTCCATTTTTGTCTCTCAACATACCTGTTACATACACATACACACATATATTTCACACATTAATTCAACTTTTATATAACTATATGAGTTATATTGTTTACAAGTATTTTTACCGATGGTACGTTTTTTCTTATCAGAAGTATGACCAGCAACTTGTGTCTCCAAACGCACAGCGTCAGCAGGAAGTTCACTTTTGACTTTTAACGATGATAACTCGAGATCAATGTCATAGGTATTGTTCTTGTCCGCACAGCATTCGTCTTCATTCTTCACGTCAGTCATTTTATATAATTGTATTCAGTTTGTTCTCACTTGTCCTAAAACTAAAAGTAACAATATTATAACACACTTTATCATACATTCTTTTAATTTACAACTTTTTAATTATAATTGAACTGCGCACATCTTGTTACACATTAAAATTGTTTAATAAAACATCATCGTTATCGTTGTAGACTCTGATACTGTAGACAATACTTTATCAGCTCTTTAAAATCGATTCATTAAAAAAATACTATTTCTTATAAAAGATAAAATACTCGTAATGAGTGTAACTGATGAAATAAAATGCTCAGTCTAATCGGAGATGGGTGGGGGACAAACAAAAAAATGTAATAAAAAATTTCCAAGTAATTTCTGGTTCATTCTAAATCAATAGTAAATAATATTTTAAAACAGCGTGATAAAACATTTGATTTTTGTTATTATTATTCTTATCAAACTGTGTGTGAGATTGCGTTGCAATCAAAAAGGCATATAAATATGCATAAATGAGGAGTACCTCTCTGATGTTGCGTATAATACTTTTTAATCAAACAATGACTTTAATAAGAAATGTTTCAAAGAATTCCTTTTTAACTATGTAATAACAGAAACAAATTCCACCGAGAGTTTTCAAAGCATGAATTAACAAATAACATATTTTTCATATGTATACATGCATTTTAATGCGAATAGATACATGAAACAAAACGTGTTATTGTTGTTAAGTTAATAATTCAAATTTGATTGCCCGCGCATGTTTTATTATTGCTTTGAAAAGATGAATTATTCTGTTTGTAAAAAAAGACGAGAAAAAAAGTCGTTGTTTATCAGTTGTTATGCAACAATTAATCCAAATCCCAAAGCTTAAATGAGCTCTGTGAAAGCGGATTGAAAAAGTTGATAATGTGATGTGATAAAAAGCAAAATAAATGAATCACACATTTCAAGGATGCCAAATGTGAATTCAACTTTTAAATGAATTGTGTTGCTCCTTTTTTTGAATGAATATAATAATGATACATTTTGTTATTATATTATTATTACTTTATGATAAGAATGATTAAAAATCGTTCAATCGCTAACCTGGAGTATTGTCGTTGATAAAAGTCCTAACCTACGGAAATGATAGCACGCGTGATTGATCAGCGCTCAAACCTTGAGCACAATTTGGAGAAATATAATAAAAAATATATAAACGAAAAGTCGTTTCAGATAAAGTCAAATTCGGCCAAAAGTCGATAGAGCGTTAGTTGGATCAAGCGATTTGGATGTAGCAGCATTTGGATATGTTGGTCGGTTTTGCGTACAGCAGCCTGATGGTATTTGATACAGTGTATATCTGCAATTCGCATCACCACATTCCAGCCAAAATTATAACTAAAATACCGCGCGCTTAGTAGTATCCACACAAGGCTCAATACGCGTCCGCTAGATAGCGTTCTCAATCCAAAGTTCAAATCTTGTTGTTGTTGCTGATTGTAATAGACACGGTATAGTAAGTAGTCCAATTTACGGATAGAGAAAACAAACACACACGACCGGCGGTGAGCTGCAGCCAACTACTACACTGGCGCTCGATTCTCTCTCAACTCAAGTGTCTTGTCATTTTTGTTATGCGCGACGCATTTCAATTCAACCAATCAACGGTCTCTTGCTCTTATCCAAACAGATAACTCACCTCTCATCATCATCATCACACTACTTCAACAAACACTTGCTCTAAACACAAATCATGCTCCTACAGATAATAATATTTTCCATTTTTTATGCAAACAAATGAGAAATAAATATCATTTTATGATTTATAAATACAACTTTCAGTCCATGTGAAACAATTACTAATATTTTCTCTCTCTCTCTCTCTCTCTCTCACACACACACACACACTCGCTTTCTCATTATCACGATGAAGCAAGATGGAATATCAGTTTAGGAACACACGTCGTTTTTGATTTGAATAACAAAAAGCACCTCATTGCCGCGCTTTGACAGGCATATCCGTGTAAACAAAGAGGTCGTGTGAGTGTTTATTTCAAAACTTTCTCTGTTTTGAAAACATAACATTGTGTTTGTTATTATTGTTGCAGTTAATTGGCCTGATAAAATTTCAGTCGATTCTTTACCAAAAGGTCTAAATGTAAGTTGAATGTTATTTTATTTAATTCTATAAGCGTATGTTTGAAGTTTTGGTGGTTAACACAACTTTATGGTTAAATCATAATGGAAAACGGATTTTATTTGTCAAATGTTGTTTTATTATTAATTTTCATGTAGTCCAATTGAAAAATGATGAAATAAGTGAAAAGAGAAAAACAAGCACTTCAAATCAAGCAGTCCATTTGAGACATCGAGTATCCATATGAGTACCTAGAATAAAGTAACAAAACTGTTATTTAAAATGAATTCAAAAATCATTTTGAAAACGGAAAATTCTAGAAAATTGAGATCTGATTTTGTACTTGCCTAAACATTTAACTGAACAATATCTTGCTCCACAAGGAATACAAGTGTAAGAGCTGGGAAAGCCGCAAACTGCACAAAAATGTCGCTCCGGGAAACGAGAGGATGAGGCCTGTGCAGTAGAATAGTTAAAGTTTTCGACATTCTGATTAAGATCCTCTTCAACCAACTGAGCGAAGCTTTTACGATATCGTTGTTTATAATATTCAGCCGATCGTGTCTTTTTCTTGCGATTTGAATTTCTATTGTCCAGATTCTCTTGAAATTTCGGAACTTTTTTGCTCATCACTGAAAAGTATTATAATAGATAGATAGATATGATTCAACATTTTAATATAAAAAATATAATCACAGTCGCAGGAGTATGTAGGTTAAAGTAAATAATAAGTGTTCAATAAAATAGAAAAAAAGGAAAAAGAAAACCTACTTTGTTGGGCAAAAGAATAGCCATATTCTCTTTGAATAGTTAGAATATGAGTACCTAAGTCGGCGTGTGGATCTTCATGGAAATTGTCTTGTTCCAAAGCTTCCAATGCCTTCTTTTGTCTGCGCTTCCTCGCAGCATCGTCCAGGATACGTTTCTGGTATGAATCTTTGATTCGACCTGATTCGCGGTTGGCCATTTTGATGAGCAGTTTATGGTTTTTCTGTCAAAGGGAATGATATTTGGTCCATCAAGTCATCAATCTTTGATTGCAGAACTTCTAGAATGTCCGGCGAAATAAAGATGTGTCTTTCGTCTAAATCTTGAAGGATGAATTTTCTTCCGAGTGCTTTTGTATCGTCCAGGTGGAGCAGAAATTGTTTCATAGCCTCGTCACTGTTAAAATCATTCAAGCAATTTTATCTTTCTATAATATTTATTTATTTATTTGTTACTTAGATGTCTAAACGCAAAGGAGTCACTTTAGACGAAAAACGGACCCGAATGTTGCAGATATTTTATGAAAAGCGAGAATTTTTTACGTTGAAGGAAATTGAAAAAATTGCCAGTAAAGAAAAGGGTATAGTTTTGCAATCTGTCAAAGATGTCTTGCAAGCTTTAATTGATGATGGTTTAGTCAGATCTGACAAAATTGGCACTACTATCTTCTTTTGGGCTTTTCCTGGGTAATTATTATTTTATTTTTACCATTTTTGCATAATTTATTTTAAGTTTTTGTTTTTTCTTTATACCATAGTTTGTTTTATTATTTCTTTATTTTTTTTTTTTTTTTTTTAGAGAAAATATCACTTCTTTGGAAAAAAGGGTTGCTGATGCGAATAAACGGATCGTTGAAACAGAATTTCAGTTAAACAAACTTGACGAAGAAATCATGAAAGAACAAGTAAAAAAATGTTTTAACAAATTGGAATGTATCCAAACAAAATTATAGCTATGTAGGGTACATCAGTATAAATATATTTTCAGGAAAACCAAGGTGATGCAGACAAATGGAAACAATTGTCAAAAGAGGTTGAAGAATTGAAAACGATTGAGGAATCATTGAAGAATCAGATTGTTAAATATGGTGATATGGATCCAGAGTTAATTGACAAGTTGAGCGATACAGCTAAGGTTGAAAATTACTACTTGAATAATCATTTATATGATACTTGATTATTTATTTTATTTAGATTGTTTATTGTAAAACGTTGAACTAGAATTCGTTTTTTTGTTCAAAGGTATATAAGACAGCTGCAAACACATGGACAGATAATATATACGCTCTTCAATGTTGGTGTAAAAACAAATTCAATATTGATACTAAAGAGCTTAACAAACAGTTTCGTATTTCAGAAGATTTGGATTATGTTGAATAAAATCCGTACACTTACCATTCCACTAGAATACCTTTGCTAACTTGTACCATGACTAAATAAATAATTAGTTGATATTCATTTATACTAATTTGTTTATATTTTTTCTCAACATTGATTGCATGAAGACTATGAGAACTAACCTATAAACTTTGTTGACACTATTTTGTCTGATAATGATTCTGAACACTTTAACCTACTGTGTTATACTCCCTCGACTTAGATGGTTTGTGTCGGCCGCTTTCTCCATCTCTTTTTGACTCATGTATTTAACAAAGAAGATATCTCAGTTAGAGTAGTCGTTTTAAAAAAAGAGTACAGTTTTGAATTTGTTATTATTTTTTCAAACAATATTTTTTCCTGTTTTCTGACGAGTTATGTATTATTTTTATTATGAATAAACAATTTTAGAGACACTTATTTTGTGTTAAAATATCCTTACGTTTTAAATATCAGAAATTAAATAATATGTCAGGCTCAACAATAATTTTTTTTACATACTGATGTCTAAGATTCCTAATAATTGGATATTGGAAAAACTCAACAATTAATTTGTATTTTATATTAACGTTCATATTTATTTAAACAAGGAAGCAATTATTTTCTCGATTATGTATCAAGAAAACGTCAGGTATAATATTCAACAAGACTTAAAACAGAGTGAGCAAATATGCGATCTTACACTTAATACATCAGTATTTTTGAAGAGAATCATTCCACATTTTCAAAATGACATTCTTTACCTATATAAAAAATGATTTCTAAATAAATTTTCTACTAATAACTTACATATATACATTCACACATTTTCGCTTAAAAAATCATTTGACTACATTTTTTACATATACATAATATGATTAAAGCAAATGAAACACTTTTTTAACACTTTTGATGAAAGATATAAAAGAATGTATTTTGAAATATTTTTTATAAATGAAATATTTAATAAAGAATTATGTTTTTCATATAAAAGTGTTCAAAAAATGGCAATGAAGAGTTAAGTTATAAATATATCCGGGTATACATTTATATTTGATTATATTATACAATTTGATTGTTATATTGTAAACTACCCTCTTGAAAATTTAATTTGCCACTTTTTACTATCATTATTAAAAAAAGAAAATAACGTTATACAATTGCATAGAAGACAATCGCACAATTTTGTTTTTAATAAATATATACAATATTGACGAACAATTCTAACGAGTATTTGAAGTCAATTTTATAAAATAAAACATAAACAAGTCGTCGAGTTTGCGTTGTATTTCATTTAGAAACTCTGGCTCAGTCTCCATTAAGGTTGCGCATCACATGAGACATCTGGTTTTATCTTTTTGTGCTGATTAATACTGAGTTTTAACCCAATCCTAATACATATTTTGGGAGGTTCAATGCAAATTTGGGAATAGCCATAACAACCGACATCCTGTAAACATATACAAAAACAAAAAACAATCAGATGCTGCCTTATTGTTACTGAAATACACTAAATAAACTTTTTAAAATATCATTCTATTTACAATTTTTATTGTACTTACAACTAGCATAAAAATTTATCAGATGTGCTACATAATCCTCCACCGAAGATAATTCCCTACACCTTATGTCTGACTTGCTTACGTCTTAAAAATCAAACTGGGTATGCACTAATGATCCAATGTGAAATTATTCTTACTTGTTTTTAACAAAATCATATTAAATATTTCATCCAAATTATAGTTGCATCAAGGAAATTCGTGCATGCATCATCTTCATTTTGAATATAAAGAAATGTAATCGTTATCAGGCATCAAATTAAAAGTATATAGTATTATTATTATCTAATGTCAATTTTAATCAATTCAAGTATAAAAATATATAATCTCTTTTTATAATATTTTATGTTTTCTATGATTAAGAACATTTTTGGCGTTCATAAGTTGGAATTTTTTATATATTTATGAAGTGTAAGTACGATATGTCAAGAGAATAAAAAAATATATAACTTTTGATATTACGTTTAAAATTGTTGTTAATCTATAAGCATTAGAAGATCGATGAAGTAGAATTGAATAAAGTACTAGGGAGGGAGAATTTGAGCAAAGGTATTGCGATCGATTAGTTAGTTGTATTATTATTTTTAGTCCACCACCATGGTTTTACGTACGATAATGCAAGTCCATTGTATAGCCAGGCTCTCCAGCCTGTTCTGGTATCACTGTCAATTCTTGATTCAAGACTTTGGCAGAGCGCTTTGCGATCATGACTTCTACCACTCCGCAAATCACATAACAACCTTTTACGACACTCGTCATTGCAAGCTGGTCTTACTGGAGAATTTTTATAATAATGCCTGCAAGTGCATTGTCATTGTTATTGAACGTTACAAATAAAAAATGAGTTATAGTTGTATGAAAAATAAATGATCCAACTCTTACTTGTAGTAAAGGTCAAAAAGAGTTGGTTCGTTAGACATTTTGTCTATCAGCGAATCCCAGTCCCGTGGCATTAAAGAAGGCATTTGATATGCTTGTCTAACGCTATATGTTTTATGCCAAATTGGATAATTATAAAGATTTGCTTCTTTCAAATTCATCACCCAAGTTTCATGATCTATAACCATCTGAAAGCAAAATGAATGACCTGTTGTATATACAGAGAATACAATTTAAAAATTGTTAAAAGCTGTGGATGCTAAATGTAATATACTCGGGTTGTTTTTGGATGATCGCCGTCTACGTAATATATTCTGTATCCAGGATTCAGGTCATAGTATGGTGAAACCGAAGGGCCGACATAAGCGATGCTTAAAGCTCGACCCAAATCGCCAGTGTCATAGAAAATTTCAAACTCATCGTAATGCGTGTGACCGAAAAATTGAGCTGCAATCGTTGATTCATATCTGTAAAAACAAAAATTGATTTATTCATTATTATTAATATTCATCGATATTACTATTTATGTAATATCATTCCATGGAACAAGAGTTTATTTACCTATTTATTATTTTATAATAATTTCTAGACCAGACTTTAAGGCAATCGCTGTGCCCAGGTGGAATGTGACCGATGATGTGAACTTTTTCCTTATTCAATTCCGCGCCTTGCAATTCATAAACAAGCCACTGCAGTTCATTTACTGGATCAGTGCTGTTTAATAATAGCCACCAGTTTTTATTGTTGCAATAATTTGTGTTGACCGAGAGGATGCGAAATCCAGGTCTCACGAGGACAGAATAAAATGCGCCTTTCCGTACGGTGCTTGACACAGCGCTTGGCAACCAATTTCTCCATTCTTTATCCAGTTCATCGTATAGCCAGGATATGCCCACTTCTTCCGGTACGAAAGGTGGTGGAAAGCTAAAAAACAATATCAAACAAGATTATTGTGTGTTTATATAAGTATGTATATACTAGATATAGGATGTTTTTTTTTTTTTTTTATTTCAAAACTGAAGGAAGTGACCCAATTTCGTTAAACATGCCTATTGACTGGAGCACTTTCGTGGTTTCCAAGAGAAGGAAATATCGGAATCTTTGGAAACATTTCCAACATTTGCTTCACAGTCTCTTTGATGATTTTTAAATTTTCTTCACGTGTTTGGTTCCAAACGTCATGAGGAGGCAAATCTCCTGTCCACAATATATAATCGATATCCTGTAATACATAAATAATAAAATTCGTATAATAAGGTTTATATGATTGATTATTGATTGTGAATATCAGGTGTGAATGATTCTAACCGGGTGTGTGTCAACAATATGTTGAAGCATATTATCAACAGTTCTTTTGGGTGTATCGCACTTTCTGTAGTCTCCCCATCTGCCAGCTGCAGCAGACGGGGTCAAGGGCGCGCCGTTTGTTAGCCGACAACAGAGAGGTTCATTGCACTCAGCGTTCGATCCTTCTTGATAATACGGATCGTAGTGCGTGTCCGAGATGTGCAGAACCTTGAAGGACGGGGCGCCCTCTTTCGGTGGCACTGCAGGAGGAACCGCTGGCTTGCTCACAGGCGGGAATGACACCTATGACACACGTTTTATTTTTAAACGTTTCATCATCATACTTTCTTATCCATTTGTGTGAATTGATTGAATCAATTTCTTTACCTCCCACTCGTGCTGAGGATTATAAGCGTCGTCACAAGCATCTCCAATGACAAAACTACAGATCTGATTTGGTCCCATGTTTATCCGTTTGAGCACAATTATAACTTCATACTAAACAAGAAATAAATTGCATCAGATAAATAATATTGAAGATGAGCGTTATTGTGATGACGAGTAAGTAAATGTGATTGATTTTTAGAATTTTTTGTTTTCTCACTTACACCAAATAGCATTGTTACACCATGACAAACTCTGGCACTTTGAATGTTAAGAGATACGCAAAACTGATAGATGCTTGTCATTATTTCATCATCAGTTTTGCCTGTTTTAATGAAATGTTGCAGCAATCCCGCGCCTACTTTGCAAGCGGAACAGGATACTTTGGACATGACGGAAGTCTCGATTTCAAACATCACCTGTCTGAGATCAAAAAATTTCATTGCCTTGTCGACAAAAAGTGATAGGTGGCCTCCCGGTTGTGCTGTTTGCATGTCCCATAACATACGTGAATAGTTCATCTGTGGATAATAGAATAATAATAATAATAACAAACAGAATAAGATAGACTGACATATTGAATTGGGCCGCGATTGAACGATTATTGAAATACCCTTTTCAATTGTTGTTCATCCATGCCGTGGACAGTGTAACTTTCTGCTGTCGGAGGTAGATCATGCATATTTTTGCTCGGTGGAACTATTGTCACGCCATACGATTCCCCGATACGACCTTTTATTCGCATCCATTCGTCAGCCAATTCCGTCCAATTTGTTGCTTCCAGCTCTGTCTGTTTGATTGGCACACCTAATTAAAAAAAAAAAAAAAAAGACAACAAATCAATTAATTACAACGATTCATTATTTGTTAAGTTTTTGATTGACGACTTACCATGAATAAGTTGAAAATGAAGGAGGATGAAGAAGGCAGTTGCAATGCATGAGGACCATTTTTGCATTGACATAATACGAATCTGAAAGCAAAAATAAACATTGGTGAGAAATGATGAGAGCAGCTAGACGACGACGAAACAAAGTGAAAAGAGAAAAAGATTCGCGTTCGTCCTCCTTTCTACCGTATACTTTACTTTCCTTAAATCGAGAAGCGCTATTATATAGCAGAGTGCACTATCGGAACCACGTGTGCCGTCGCGCGCGCGATAATTCAACGCATTATACGGAAATAAATCGTGTGCAATGCAACGCACACATACAACTTTCACCCAAACAGATCTCCACTGACCCACTGCGATCACCTTCTCACCGCGACGACGTAAGTGGAGTATGTAAAACGCAACATCTATTTCAATGACATTTCTTTTACCTTCGTTAGTACATTATTATTTTCGGTTCATTTCTTTTCATTCGATCCTCTCTTATAAATAATCAATAACTTATTAACTTATTGTACATGTTTAGAGGCTTCATTTTCATCATGCTGCACATCACCTTTACATCATCCAGCTTTATGAATTAGACATTTTCAACGAAATACTATTACATACAATAGAAAGAGACAAAGATAACACTTTCGGTTGAAACATTTTAACTGACCGTTATTTGACCCACCGAACTGTACGAGAGCCACCTGTTAAGCACCGTTATTTTTTTTTCCCAAATAATGCTGGTGCTTCGGCGACAAGCACGAAATTTCGCCTCTGATTTATTCTTTGAAGGACATCATCTTCAATTCCATATCAAATTCTATGAATCTATCAGAAATGTTTGTTAATGTCAAAATAAATTATATATATTTAAAATGATGCACAGTACTACAATTGTTCTCATTAAGTATATAGGTATGACCACTTCACAATCATGAACATCAATTAGGTGAAGAAAAAAAATTTGTTTTTCTTCATCTCGTATAATAATTGTACGTTGTTATACTATATTTGATTGCGTGTTAAATCAAGCGTCAAGGATGTATGTAAAACATTTCCGATGCACATACAACAAAGGGAAAAATAAACCAAACATTTTTGATATCATTATCTTGAAAAATTGTTATCTTTAGATGAAAAAACATGAATATACGCTTCTTTTGGGAATATTTTCGCAAACATGAACGCATTAAGCGTCAGCTTTCACTTAGGATGATTTCCTGAAAGAGCTTAATAGTGGTGACTTCGATTTTAATGTCTCACGTTCAATGTCCTATAAAGTAACATTTCGTTATTCATTCAATTTATACGTCACAATTCCTTTATTCTGCATTTATGAATCATCAGATGACGATTGTTTGTTTAACATTTTCAGACCAACTTTAATTCAACAAATAATTCTGTTCGTACAGATTGAATTAAAGAAGATTTTGAGCAATAAATGAAACGACAATTATATTTTGAACAGTGCGAACATGATAAGACTACTACAATCAAAGTAGAATCATATAGGTTGAATTTGAGTGTGAGTTGACGAATCGTCAAATGTTGCAACTTTCTCTTAGTTTGAGATAACTCTTGCTCTTTGCTGAGATATTGAGGAAACGTTCTTAATACGCGCCGGTTAATAAACTCACCTATCTCTTTTCCATGCTATCATTTATTTGTCCATTCAATGTTGCATCAAGAGAGTACGTTTTTACGCACATTTGTATCTATGATCATTTTTCAAATTTTAATTTTGACAATATATATATTATATATCAATGTAATATGTAATTATGTGTATATAATCCTTATCAATGTCAAACGCGTCATGAGCAATTTTTCAATAAAACCGATGGATAGATAGATAGATAGTCATAACATACAGCTCTTTATGTTTCAAATATAAAAATAATACTCAGTTCATTTAATTCGTGAATTAAAAAATAATCATGAAGAAACGGATGCAGACGTTTCATTATTTATTTCAAATAGGAAAAGTCTTATTAATGATGATATAATGGAGATTCGTAATGAAGATTCATGTCTGAGCAACCAAA